>JAODAL010006889.1:0-129716 GCA_025379985.1 Phyllomedusa bahiana | reverse complement strand
ACTGGGGTGGGATTTCCCCACAAATATTTTACCCAGGGGCATCCAACGACCTTACATGGACTCTGTATACAAGGATTCAATATAGTCAACATTAGAACAATTGTTTTGAATTTTTCCATGTCATTTCCTGGAAATGAAGCCAGTGCAATGGTCTAACTAGAGGGCCAAAGGTACTGGTTTTAGGCATTAAGACGGATGGACAAATAGGGGAATATAGTACAAGGCCTATGCCTGTGTCACTTGGACATCCGTCAGTATCCTGCAGATAGTGGTTTGCACTGGCTCTAATCTTTATCCCTCCATTTTCTTTTATTGTCCATCAACTGGTCAGTGTTTGCATCCTGTTAGGCTATGTCTACACAGCATGCAAAATTGATCATATTTTTGGTGGTTTTACAACCGCTGAAAATGCGACCATTTTGCCTGCCCATAGACTAAGAGAAAAAAAGTACCTGTTTTTTTTGCTTGTTTTCTGGCGCCAGCAGATTTAGGAACTTGTTGCTAAATACGCCGGCATTTTCAGGTTTGACGTCGGTTTCCCATACAATCAATTGCATGGGCCAATGGCCAACAACCGAGAACTGACTACGGTTTTTGCAAGTACAGTGACAAAAACCATGGTCGTGCAACAGAAAAAAATGGTTAACTTTCCGACGTTTTTTTGTATGATGCTGTGGTATCCAGCCTCAAAGGAACATGGATCATTTGTCATCTTCCTGAAGCGGGTCACTATCTGTTCTGTGTTTGCTACATTCATTCATGCTTTTGCTGCTCTTAAAATAAACTTATCAATCAATTCTTCTTTACCATGTCTTCTCTGCTGCAGCTTTCCACCGCATAGTTTATAATCATTTAATTATGACCAGTAGTAATACCATAGAACCTGCATGCACCATCAGCTAGATTCTGTAGATTATCTTCTCACCTGGTTCTCACCTTTTCAATTTTTTTTTAATTCTTCTGCGCAGATGTCAGCAACACAGGTTTAGGTGCGTTGGTTAATCCCTAAATTGTGATGGGAAGGAGCAGCTGTGATTACAGCAATATAGTTGTACCCTAGGTAGCTATACAAAGACATATACATTATTGGTGCAACCTATGCAGCTGCACAGGGGCACATTAGATAAAGCTGCACCATCACCATCATGCAGCTTCCTATTGTCTGTTAGACTGCATCCAAATGTCTAAGCTAATGAATTTTATGATTAACAATTGTCGATGAATTGTCAGAGACCTAATATGCTGTATGGTGAGATATGGGATTCAAAGTAGCCATATACTGGTATATACCCCTGTAGCTGCCCCTCTTGTGTACACTTTTATTTAGGGCTCACACAAACTTTCACTGTAACTTGTTGCATGTCTAATTCCTCCATTCCAATCACTGATAGGAGCATCATGAAAGTCCAATCAACTCCCCAACTTCATTAACAGTCCAAAAGTGAACTTCCAAAATGTCTTGACAAATATTTATCCATTTGGGTAGCTGAAGGTGTCTGAAACTATGTTGATCATTGAATGACATTTCACCTTGTTTGAAATGGGAGATTCATTGATAAACTAGTGTTTTACGCATGGCAGGTTTCTTGTCGGCTGTCTGTAGCTTAAGGCTCTGTCCAATGATAAGTATTTCAATTCGTAATTCACACAGATTCCAGCCTGAAATACTCCTCTAAAACTAAAAGTAAACCATTTGCATTTACATCAATAGAAAATACATGTTGTAGTTCATACAACTAGTATTTCAGGCGGTCTGTTTTTTGCCAACTTCGAACTTTCTTTTTCTGGTAAATTTTACACAGAAAACACATAGAAATTTACTATTGATGTCAATGGGGATGGCTAAAAACTTTGTGTAAAACGTGCTCCAAACATTTGTATGTAGTTTTTAATGTGTCCAAAACCACATGGAAATGGACTAATTTTTGACTATAAACCATGAGTAAAGAAACAGCCCTTCAGCCACATCTAGTACCATGTGAAAACCACATCAAAGAAGTTGAGTGCGCGAACTCAGCATCATAGCCAGAGATTGTGTTTTCAAAATAGACGTACAAGTGCTGCCAGCATTGCTGTAGAGGTTGATGGGGCAGGTGGGTCAGCCTGTCAGTGTTCAGACAATATGAGGCACAGTGCATCAAATTGGTCTGCATGGCTGTCGTCCCATAAGGAAGCGCCTTTGAAAAAATAAGCATGAGAAAGCCCACAGTTTGTTGAAGACAAGCAGACTAAGGACATGGATTACTACAACCATGTCCCGTGGTCTGTTGAGACCAAAATAAACTTATTTGGTTCAGATGGTTATCAAGTGTGTGTGTGGCAGCAACCAGGTGAGAAGTAGAAAGACAAGTGTGTCTTGTCTACATTCAAGCATGGTGGTGAGAGTGTCATAGTTTGGTGCTGCATGAGTGCTGCCAGTTCTGTGGAGCTACAGTTCATTGAGGGAACCATGGATGCAACATGTTCTGTAACATACTGAAGCACATCATGATTGCCTCCCTACTAGGCCGCAGAGCAGTATTGCAACATAACGACATCAAACACACCTCCAAGACGATCACTGCCTTGCTAAAGAAAATGAGGGTAAAGGTGCTGGACTGGTCAGGTATGTCTCCAAACCAAAACCCTATTGAGCATCTGGATGGAAAATGAAGGAGCGCAGGGTCTCTAACATCCACCAGCTCATTGATGTCATCATGGAGGAGTGAAGGAGGATTCCAGTGGCTGCAACCTGTGAAGCTCTAGTGAACTCCATGCCCAAGGGAGTTAATGCAGTGTTGGAAAAAATGGTGGCCACACAAAATATTAACACTTTGGGCACAATTTGCCCATTTTCACTTAGGAGTGTTGCGATATTTTGAGGGCACACCACATTTGCATTGTTATTCAAGTGGTACACTGTATACTTTTACATTGTATCAAAGTGTCATATCTTCAGTGTTGTCCCACACTTCAAAAAGCAGTATCCGGATTTCACCCTATAATATTCACCTCCCCCAAAAATTTGGTCTGGCGTCTTTTCAGCCCAAAGACTATATTTTTCAACAGGCGCAAGTATCAGGCGCATCCAGTGATGATGTTGCACTAGAAGGCGCCTGATTTATGACCTGTAGTAGACTGAGTTTGAAGATTCAGTCGCTTTCTACACTAATTTTGTGTGCAAAAAAAAAATGGCGCCTGGGCACCAAAAATCTAACATGTCGTCTTTTGTGTTTTTTAACACAGAAATGTCATGTAAACAAAATGTGTGAACATAGCTGTAGAAAAGCTTGCCTAATTGCACAAATACATCTTTCCCATGTCTTGCTATGCTGTACTACACATATCCTATGATAACTGATTAGTATTGCAGGCAAATAGCTACAATGTAAGCAAAGGCAAATGTTATTTGTGACACAAATCTCCCGGTGACCTCAGACTGCCACCAGAGGTTACTGCTGTCTGGGGCAAAGTTTATTGCTGTTTTCCTATTACTTTATTCCTATTGTACAGCAGAGCACTGCAAAACTGGAAGCTTGAGGACAGATTTATGTTAAGGCATTGACCCTACTGAAGCTATAATTCATGTATATGATCATCTTGTCCTTTTAAAAGGTGAACTTTTACTTCCAGGATCTGGGAAACCAAAAGACCATATCCGCTGCCTACACTGCATGTACATATCTATCCATCTATCTATCTATCTATCTATCTATCTATCTATCTATCTATCTATCTATCTATCTATCTATCCTATCTATCTATCTATCTATCTTTATCCTTATATGTATACCAGCGACATAAATAAATATCATTCTGGACCCCACATTCCATTATTATCTATTTTAACAAAAACAACTTTATTTGGATGTACTGTACATTATAAAGTATACAACATCCAATAGTATTAATATACAACAACACTGTAAAAATAATAATAACTATGTATACATTCACTATTACAAACAGAGCAGTGTTCTCTATGTGTGCTCCAGATGACCATAAAGGGATTAAAGCAATCTTTATATAACATCAACATATTCAGCTTTACAATTGCTTACAAACTGTAATAGGTGGCTGGGACGTGGATCCCCTGGACCACTGCAAGCGGTGGTATAAGCCACGTCAGGGAGCAGAGTATAAGTAGCCTTCCGCTTTTCAGGTTGGACTTGTTGTGGCGGGAGACTAACAGGTTGCTACCCTTGAAGCGACTTGCTTGTGTGGCAGCTGGGATGCAGCTTGGTACGGAATCAGTAGATAAATTCGTAGTCGAGGCAAACGTGGTCAGTGGACAGAGGCAAAAGTCAAATACGTGGCAGGACTATACTCAGAAAATGCTTTCACTATGGCTCCAGAGCACAATAGATCTGACAAGGAAGAAAGGGTGTGGCCGGGACATATAGGGCCTCATGTATCTAGGTAAGAGCTCACTTTTCATTTTTCAGAGTACTGTATAAAATGAAAGGGAAGTTCTGATTGGTTGCTACTGGCAACAAAGAAAGTCTTACACCTAGACAGTTTTCATACTTGTTCCCCCATAGTGTCAGCGCCCAGCAATTATCCTATTACTGGGATGCCGGCCCTGTAAATTTTACTAAGTCGGCACCCTAAGGAGCAGGAACGCGCGCCCCAGCTGACAGAGATGCGCAGGAACGCAGCAAGGTGAGTGACTTTGCCGGAGAACAGAGAAACGGGTGCAACAGTATCCCATCCCCTTATGCCTCCCCCCCTTCTTAGACTACATAAACTCCAGAACAAGGTCACGGCCGAGGGTATTGAACGCCAGTTTCTAGGACCTCTCTTCTGGCCTGAACCCCTTCTAGTCGATGAGGTAGTACCGATTCCTTCCTACATGTCTTCTTGGGAGAAGAGGTTGAGGACTACTGACTTGAGGAGGGAGACATGGAAGGAGTTCGGGATGCCTAGAGATTGAGTCAGGCAGAGATTGTAGGCCACTGGATTGATACGTTAGAGGACCTTGAATGGACCCAGGAATTGCGGACCAAACTTGTGGTTGGGAATCTTCAGGCATACATACTCAGCGGACAGCCACACCCTTTCCCCAGGAGCAAAGATGGGAAGAGGCTTTCTCCTTTTATCTGCTTGAGACTTTATGCGAGAGGATGCTTGTAGTAAAGCTTGTCTGGTCTCTTGCCAAATGGACATGAAATCTGAGGGCATCCATGGTGGAAACACCAGACGAGACCACTAGAGGGAGGAGGGAGGAGGGTTGTGCCCGTAGACAATATAGAAAGGTGAGGCTCTGGCCGAGTCGGACTCCAGATGGTTATAAGATAATTCCACTCAGGTTAAAAGCTTGGACCAGTCGTCTTGACTTGAGGAGACAAAGTGGCACAAATAGTTTCCCAGAACTTAGTTCTCTCATTCTACTTGGGCGTTGGTTTGGGCATGGTAGGCTGAAGAGAAGTCCAATTTGACCTGAAGATAGGAGCAGAGTGCACACCAGAATTTAGATACGTATTGGACCCCCCTGATGCAAGATCATATGCCGAGTAAGGCTATGTAGTCAGAAGATATGCTGGAAGAAGTGGCCCACAAGCTGAGGAGATGAGGGGAGACTAAGCAGAGGCACAAAGTGGGACATCTTTCGAGAAACGACCTGTAACCACTCAGATGACGGTGTTGTTTGAGGAGGGTGGTAAGTCAGTAATGAAGTCCATGGTTGTATGGGTCCAAGGACAGGCCAGAATGGGCAAGGGTTGCAGAAGGCCAGCAGGTTTGTGACTTGGGGTCTTGTTGCGGGCACATGTAGCACAAGAAAGAACAAAGTCCTTGACATCATGATCCAGATTAGGCCACCAGTAATGGTGAGATATTACCCCACTTCAAAATTATTTTTCATACGAAATACGAATGTTTTCCCTGTGGGAACATGGAGATCCATTGGCACTGCCAAAATCAGATGTTCAGGAGTAACGATCTGCTGTGGTGTGGAGTCTAGGCCAACAACATCAGAGGCAAGAGAGAGAGCACCAACTTTGATGTTCTTGTCTCCTGGTCTGAAGTGTATCAAGAAATCAAATCTGGAGAACAGGGACCCCCTGGCTTGTCTTGGATTCAAGCGTTGTGCTGTCTGAAGATACCTTCAGGTTCTTATGGTCAGTGAATATGTTGACCGGGTGATAAGCCCTCTCTAGTAAATGGTGCCATTCTTCCACAGCCAACTTAAAGGCCAGCAATTCTCAATCGCCTATAGTGTTATTTCTTTTGGCAGGGGAGAATGTCTTAGAAAAAACCCTGCATCTGATAATCTTGCCTTTGGGGGTTTTCTGTGTGAAGACCACACCTGCCCCCACAGATGACGCATCTCATTCAAGGAAGAAGGGCTTCTCAGGGTCGGCCCTAGACACGATAGGTGCAAAGACAAAGGCAGACTTCAAACGGGAGAATGCTTCTTCCGCCTCGGGTGGCCAGGACTTGGGATTTCCGTTCTTCTTGGTAAGTGCCACAATAGGTGCTATCACAGTGGAGAAGTTTGTAATAAATTGTCAGCAATAGTTGTCGAATCCCAGGAAGCGCTGTATAGCCTGTAAACTGACTGATCATGGCCATTGCAGGACAGAGGACAACTCTGCAGGGTCCACCTGAAGTCCTTTGTTAGAGACAATGTACTGAAGGAAGGGCAGAGTGGTCTGTTCAATAACACATTTTTTCAAGCTTGGCATAGAGTAGATTGCTTTGTATATGTCTTAGAACCTGGTGAATGTGGGTACGATGAGCTTCAAGACTAGGAGAGAAAATCAAGATGTCGTCCAGGTACACGACAACACAGGAGGTTCCTGAAGATCTTATTATCAAATTCCTGGAAGATGCCTAGAGTGTTGCAGAGGCTAAAAGGCATCTCCAAGTAATCAACATGTCCGTCACAGGTACTGAAGGCAGTCTTCCATTCTTCACCTTCACAAATTCGAATAAGGTTGTAGACCCCCCCGCATGTCAAGTTTCATGAAGACTCTGGCTCTACGAAGATGGTCAAAAAGCTTGGATATCTGTGGCCTTGGATATCAGCTCTTAATGGTAATCTTATTGAGACCCTGATAGTTGATGCAGGGGCGAAGAGAACCATCCTTCTTTAACACAGAGAAGAACCCAACATCTGCTAGAAAGGAAGACTTGCGGATGAACCATTTCTTTTATATAGGCCACTATGGCTGTGTCTTGGGTACAGACAAAGGGTAGACCCTGCCCTGAGGAGGAGTAGTCCCATGAAGGACAATCATAGACTCGATGTGGCAGAAGGGTCTCAGCCTGTTTCTCACAGAAGACATCTGCGTTTTCGTGAAGTCAACCCTGATAGAGGAATGGAAGACGTCAGTGGAGAAGTGGTACACACTAGACATGGCGCCACCAGACAGCAGGAGTGACAGTCTTGTGACTTTGCCCATTTACCAATTGAGCACTGGTGTGTGAAGCTGTAGCCATGGAAGTCTCAGAAGGCATGCAGAGGAGGAACGGGTTAACATGTATGACATGATTTTTTCCTTGTGCAACGCTCCCACTTGGAGACTTAGAAGTTCAGAATGGAACTGAATGGAGTCACTCACACATTCACCGTTAATGGAGGGGATGATCAGAGGTTTGACAGGCCGGACCGCTGGAAGCCGACACTTAGAGACCAGAGATGCATCAACGAAAATCCAGGCCGATCCAGAATCCAAGAAGGCAGAGGCTTGGAATATGACAACAGATGAGGTGCAGAGTTGGAATGGCAGGATCAGATGTGGAGAGGTAGTATTCCCACCTAGGGACACCGCTCCCATGTAGCCTAGGTGCAGGAGTTTCCCGGACACAATGGACAGTTCATACAGAAAAGTTCAGGACTAGTGCTGTGGAGGCAAAGATTCTGCTGTTGTCACCGGGAACATTCTTGCTGTGACATGTTGGCTCTGTGCTCTTGCATACTGTAGGTTCTTCCAAAGAAGTCATTGGTGGAGGCAGTAGAGGCGTTTGAAACACTGGAGCAATATGAGGAAGACAGCGTGGCCAGGCCAGCTCACGTTTCAGGTGAAAATCCTGCTGTCTCTCAGCGAACCAGATATCGATATAGGTAGCAAAACGAATGAGCTCATCCGAGATGAAGAGAGGTCATGACCGGCCAGATTTTATCCTTCCAACAAGGTCCTGCCAGAATGTGACTATGAAAGCCTCGTTGTTCCATCTTGCAATGGCCGTAGTGACATCCCGGATGTTATACAGGGGCACCCTGGTGGAATCCATGACCAGATCTAACTGTAACGGGTGACTGGGATGTGGATCCCCTGGACCACCACAAGCGGTAATATAAGCCACGACGGGAAGCGGAGTCTAAGTTGGCTCCCAGTTTTCACCAGAGCCTACAAAGTCACTACCCCTGATACAACTTGCTTGCAGTGACAGCCGGGGTGCAGTGTAGTACAGAATCGGTAGACAAGCTCCTAGTCGGGGACAGGCAGGAAGGTCAGGGCAGTCAAACGTGGGCAGTGGACTGAGAAAAGGGTCCAAATACATGGCAGGATTACACTCAGGCAACAGAGAGGCTTTTAAGATATTGTGCAGCTCAGTGTGTTCTGTGACCTTGAATTGAAAAAGCATTGTTTTTTACCACTTTTTTGGCCAGCAGACCTCTGATAGGAGGTGAAATTGTCCCTGTTTTTTCAGTTCTATTGCAATCACTGCGTGTCAGTGTTCCCAAAAACCGGCATAACTTATCCCTATAACTTTTAAATAGTTTTATTGAAGTCTGTGCGTCTGTTTGCCGCAAAGAGCTCAGTTGTACGCATATTGTGTTATACATATTTTATAGTAAATTGCGCCTGTTGTCAGTGGTGTGAAGAACGCCATATTAATCCATATAATATTTAAATACTCCTATTGCAGTCCGTGCGTCTGTTTGCCGCAAAGAGCTCAGTTGTACGCATATTGTGTTATACATATTTTATAGTAAATTGCGCCTGTTGTCAGTGGTGCGAAGGCCGCCATATTAATCCATATAACATTTAAATACTCTTATTGTAGTCGGTGCGTTTGTTTGTCGCATAGAGTTCAGTTGTACTCATAATGTTTTATACATATTTTATAGTAAATTACGCCTGTTGTCAGTGGTGGCAATACCGCCATATGTAATCCATATAACTTTTTAATACTTCTATTTCACTCAGTGCGTCTCAGTTTGGCGCTAATCGTACAATTGTATGCAAATTGTTTTACACATTATTTCACAGTAACTGCTACCTCTTGTCAGTGGTGGCAAAACCGCCATATGTAATCCATATAACCGTTCGATACTTCTATTTCACTCAGTAGAATGAAGGATTTTCAGACCGGCCTCGTTGACCTACTGGGGATATCTGTTTTGTTTGCTTCACATTCTAATGTCATGGTGGAACAATGTCACCAGTAGAATGGCAAGTACCTCTAGCTGCAGCAGTATTGGAAAACTAGTTGTTTTTAATATAGTTTATTTCTTCTTGCGAAATTTTATGCTGATGGTCCATAAGGGCACCTGTGCGGGTTTTTGGGTCATGCTGCGTTACAGGATATGGATAGTCAATGTCCATTTCACTAAAATACTGCTTCAAAGACTACTTTCTCCTGGCACTTTTTAATCTGTGGGTCATGCAGGTTTGAGGGTCAAGCTGCGAAACAGGACAGGGATAGTCAATGTCCAGTTCAACTAAAGTGGTGGTTCAAAGACTCCTTTTTCCAGCACTTTTTAATCTGTGGGTCATGCAGGTTTGAGGGTGATGCTGCGGTCCAGGACAGGGATAGTCTATGTCCAGTTCAACTAAAATGGTGGTTCAAAGACTCCTTTTTCCAGCACTTTTTAATCTGTGGGTCATGTAGATTTAAGGGTCATGCTGCGGTCCAGGACAGGCATAGTCAATGTCCAGTTCAACTAAAATGGTGGTTCTAAGACTTCTTTTTCCAGCACTTTTTAATCTGTGGGTCATGCTGATTTAAGGGTCATGCTGAGGTCCAGGACAAGGATAATCAATGTCCAGGTCAACTAAAATGGTGGTTCAAAGACTACTTTCTTCCAGCACTTTATAATCTGTGGGTCATGCAGGTTTGAGGCTCATGATGTGGTACAGGACAGGGATAGTCAATGTCCAGTCAAACTAAAATGATGGTTCAAATAATACTGCCTTCTGGCACTTTTTAATTTGTGGGTCATGAAGGTTTAAGGGTCATGCTGTGGTACAGGACAGGGATAGTGAATAGTCTGTGAGTTTTTTTCTGTGACTCTTGTTGCCTAATTGTGTTGCCTAAGATGTAGCACGTATCCAGTTTACTGTTGTGGATGTTAATTCCAGCTTCTCCACCTGTTTGGGTGTAAGAATGAAGCTGTTGTTCCTCTCCCAAAGACTTTAATGGTCATCGGCAATTATCTATTATCATCTATCAGCATGATAATTGCCGATATCGACTATCGATCCGATAACGGTAGTTGACACAATCGCTCATCACTAGTCGTGGTCCCACCCATGACACAAACAAGTAAAATGAAAAGTAATAAAAATAAATGAACAATGAGACAAAAGGAGATACAGTAGGTCCCTGCCCTTAAGAACTTATAAATTAAGGCCAAGTTCATATTTGTATTGAAGGTTGGGTTCAGAACCTTTGTCTTAAATTAGTAAAAAAGATGGAAAAAATAGAGCAGCATGCAGCGCTATTGTTTCCATTAAAAAGACGTCCACCATGACGGAAATCCAATGGACCTGATGATCATTGCACCTTTTCTAACCAAGATGCATCAGCAGAAAAGGGTTCAATTTTTAATGTAGTATCAGAATTGGATCTTGACTGAGACTTTCAAGTACTTAGTGATTGGAGCTGTTATGTGTGGGCAGAGTTTTCCATGTGACACAAGTGATGTGTGTGGTCCTGCTTTCAGCATTATTTCTGTAACTGTGAGGGAAGTGTTATTTGTAGGTCATTTGTAATGTGTTATCATTACAGGTTGGGTGTCAGAATAAATGGAACTAAAGATGTTTACAGAGTAAATAATTCTAAAACTACACAGTAAGACAATCTAAACACGACTAGGTGCTTTCCTTTTTAAAGCTGCTGAACAACCGTAATAATAAAACAGCTATCAGTGCCATGTGGGTTATAGATGAGCATGTTATAGTATTACAGCAGCCACTGCTTACATTTTATTCTTTAGTTTGAAGGTTATTGGAAATGTAAAAAAAAAAAATTTTTTAAATAAAGTTGCTCCAATACATCTAGAATCAGAGCTATTTCCAAACCTGGCTGCTAACCTAAGGTCTAGGCTGTAACTGTCAGTCATTGACCCCTCCATATGGAGAGGGCAAAGCAAGTGAGCCCACTCCATAACCTCTTACCAACTGCATGACATAACTGTACCTCAAATGTAAGTAAGGGGTTAGTGTAGTGTAATCCTGCAGTCAGGGGCGTAACTAGAGAAGCCAGGGCCCCAAAGCAAACTTTTGGATCCCCCCCCCCCCCCTCTCCGACCACGAACATTTACTAGGACATGCTGTTAGATAATGTAGATAATACAAGGGGCAAATACCTCACCATACATCTCACTATCATACTGCTACCAAACAAATCCACTATACTAAAACCAACATTACCAATAATGCTTCTACATAAGGACCCGATTATACCTCCAGAACACGATCACAAATTACCACCACAAAGTGACTGAATAATACCCCCTACACTATTACTGATCAATACACAAAGACCAATAGTACCGCCATATAGTGACCATATAGTGGTATATACAAGTGTACACAGGCTCTGCAGACTGTATATTACCTCCATACAGTGACCATATAATGTTATATACCAGTGTACACAGGTTCTGCAGACATATATGATTAAAGTGTAGTTACATTTTGTGACTCACAGGTGACGTTTCTCCGACGAGTCGTTGACTGTCCCTTTTATTCTGCATCCGGTCCAAACCACCATGATGATGTCTCCCGACCACTTGTCCCTGGAGATTTAGACACAAATATCTTAGAATCCTCACTTTTGCAGCACCTCACTCCCTGCCACCCTGGCTATAAGTGGTCCATTTAGGCAGGCAGGGTTTAGATAGGCTATATGGGGCCCCAGATAGGCAAAGTTTAGGTAGCAATAGGGCCTCATATAGGCAGCAGGTTCTAGGTAGCTATAGGGGCCCCATATAATAGACAGACAGGGTATAGGGGCCATATAGGTAGGAAGGCAGAGTTTAGGTAGCTATAGGGGCCATATATGTAGGAAGGCAGGGCTTAGGTTAGGCTATAGGGGCCCCATACAGGTAGGCAGGGCATAGGGTAAGCTATAGGGGCCCCATAGAGGCAGACAGGGCTTAGGGTAGGTTATAGGGGTCCCATACAGGCAGGCAGGGCATAGGGTAGGCTATAGGGGGCATATATATAGACAGGAAGGGCATAGGGTAGGCTATATGGGCCATATATATAGGCAGGGCTTAGGAAAGTTTGTAGGGGCCATATATATAGGCAGGAAGTGCATAGGGTAGGCTATAGGGCCATATATAGACAGGCAGGGCTTTGGGGAGGCTATATATAGGCAGGCAGAGCTTTGAGGAGGCTATAGATACCATATATAGGCAGGCGGGGCTTTGGGGGAGGCTATAGGGGCTATATATAGGCAGGCAGAGCTATAGGGGCTATATATAGGCAGGAAGGGCTATAGGGGCTATATATAGGCAGGCAGAGCTATAGGTGCCGATATATAGTCAGGCAGGGCTATAGGGGACACTATATAGGCAGGCAGGGCTAGGCAGGGCTATAGGGGTCAATATATAGGCAGGCAGAGCTATAGGGGGCAATATATAGGCAGGCAGAGCTATAAGGGCAAATATATAGGCAGGGATATAAGAGACAATACTGTATATAGGCAGACAGGGCTATAGTGGCCTATATTTAGGCTGGCTGGGCTATAGGGGCCAATATATAGGGAGGCAGGGCTATAGGGGGCAATATATAGGCAGGCAGAGCTATAAGGGCAAATATATAGGCAGGCAGGGCTATAAGAGACAATACTGTATATAGGCAGACAGGGCTATAGGGGCCAATATATAGGCAGGAAGGGCTATAGGGGCTATATATAGGCAGGCAGGGCTGTAGGGGCCAATATAGAGGCAGACAGGGGGCTTCATTAATATTAAAAAAATAAGAAATCACTCACTTACCTGTCTCTCGCTCCCTCGCAGCTCTGCTCCTGGGCAGTCTATGCAGCGCGGACCACGCGATGATGTGACGTCATTGCGCAGCCCTTGTCAGCACTGTGGGCTGGCGCAGGCTGATTAGTAGAGTGAAGCCGCTCTGCTCTGCTAATACCGGACAGTCCGTCCTTTGAGCGCTCAGGCCGGAGGGCACGGGTGGAGGTAGGAAGCGCCGGGCCCCGCAGCTCCGCGTCCGCCGGCAGTGAACTAGTATGTTCACTTCCAGTGGGCGCAGGAGCCGAACCACCGGGGTAGCAGACGCTGGGCCCCCTAAGAGCACGGGCCCCGGGGCAGCTGCTTCGTCTGCTACCCCGGTAGTTATGCCCCTGCCTGCAGTCATGTGTTATCCTGCTCTTTCTTCAAGATAAACTACAGGTAATTATTGAAGTTAAAGCTGGTTTATCCATTGGAGTATTAAAGGGTCTATACATTAATAAAACCTATATGTACCCAATTACTATCAACAAAGAAAGAAAAAAAAAAACAAGCTGAAGCTTTAGTACATAGGAGGTCATATGTATTCCTAAGAAAAATTAATAACTGAAAAATCCATGTTCAAGAAATAAACAGTTTCTCCAGCAGAGTAGAACTGATGAATTACACGTATTTTACCAAGAAATCATTGGAGATTGTACAGTGGGTTGAAAATCAATGAAG
The DNA here is from genome assembly GCA_025379985.1 of Phyllomedusa bahiana. Taxonomy (NCBI): domain Eukaryota; kingdom Metazoa; phylum Chordata; class Amphibia; order Anura; family Hylidae; genus Phyllomedusa; species Phyllomedusa bahiana. The sequence goes on along the minus strand of JAODAL010006889.1, from coordinate 115,867 downwards.
CAATACAACTATTATAAGAGAACTGGTGAAGATGCAATCATATGAACTGACAATTGATTGGAGAACATCAGTACTTAAACCACGACATTTAGTTAAATTGATTTTCTTATCTGTTATAGATAGATATGCAGAGATCAGACACCACCACTGAATTCCATAATTAAAGGAGCACTTTGACACTGCCTAGAGCTCTCTTACAAAACACTGAATGCAAGGGCTTATCAAAAGGCAGAATGCTGTGTCAGATTTCCAGTAACAGAAAGCTCTATTTAGTACCCAAAGTGCTCCATAGAGCCCTGTAATTCTCAAAATCAGTTGTGGTTTGAGATTTGACATCACCAAAGTGATACAATGTGACAGATCTGAAAATCTATTTGACAGTATTTTTTCTTTTGAATTCCACAAAAAAAGTTATTTTCCTTGTTTTCTTAATTTATGAATGGGTAACTATTAAATGTTGTCACAATTTTAATTTTAGTTTCTGCACTGACAAACAGGATTGGGAAAGGTATGTTGGTGCACTGGGCAAATAAGTCTGGCGTCTTTTCAGCCCAACATCTAGCGCAGCCCTGTTCGCTATGCTTTTAAATCGCTCACATGCCAGTATCAGGTGCATTACAGAACGCCTGCGACACTTTGTAATGCGCCTGATTTTGGGGGGCGTGCGGGAGGTGGGGCGCACTAGAACCGTACGAAGCTGTTGATTTATAGCTTCAGTATGGCAATTCTAGGCACATTACTGCTGGAACAGGTATACCACTTTCAAAGTGGTATACCTGAGCCAGAAGTGTCATCTTAACGCTAGAATGTGCCTGATTTATGGCTCGCAGTAGAGCGGGTTCATAAATTCAGGGGCATTCTACCTTATTAAAATGTGCATAAAAAAATGGCGTCTAATCGGCAAAAGTCATATATGTCACCCATAGTGCCTCCCCACCATTTAAATTCAGCCCATTCCATGCCTGTTTGCACCCCCTTTCTGTCTGGGATGAAGTTACGCCCTAGGAGGTCACCTACCTTCGCCTACCCATTGTCCCAGCCCTGCTGAGAAATCATGATGTCTGACAAAGGAATATGATAAATATTGCATGTTCGATTATGTTTACATGATTTTACAGTGTATTCCCTGGTGCACAGTATGTACTTGTAAAAAGAAGTGACATGTCGCCATGGAATTTGGGGGTGAATGGGAGCCGTTCCGAAGCAATGTTGAAAGTATGCGCTGGCCAGCGCAAACTTTCAATAGCAGGTACGCGCTGCTATATGCTGAATGAACTCGGCCTTACCAATGAATCCAATCACAGAAGTAACAATATTTGATATTTATATTATCATACATAGTTTCAGATTAGCCAGTATGTCAATGGGGTGATTAAGTATAACTATGGTAAATTTCATATGTAACGGACTACAGAGAATATATTCAGTATGACTCACATAGAAAATTACTAGTTGACTAGCCTCTAAAATGATTAGCAAATGCATTTTAATAAGGATTAGTTCCCATCAGTGTTGGAGGCTCCATTTGGATCCTCCATCACAAGCTTCGTTGGGAATGACATAAACAAATAGCGCAGCAAGCTGCACTGTTTTTTTCTGTGAATTCCACAGACACCGTGGCAGAAATTGTAGTCAACAGAGTCTGTTGGGCACCATTGGTGTCTGTTGTAAAACTTGTCAATTTGCACCTCTGCAACAGAGGTTCTGAACGGAACGATTAAAGCAGTCCAAACCAATGAAAAATGATCTGCACATTCAAAACAATCTCATAGAAAATGATATACATTTGAAACCAGAAGTTTACATAGACTATATAAAAAGACACATGTGCATGTTTTTCTCAATCTGTTTAAGTGTTAATGCCAAGTGCCAAGAGTTGTTCCCTAACTATGTGAATCTGGTCTTAAACAGATGTATAAATGACAGGAAAAATATATACAGTTCATGATGCAGGAATCATGCTGCAGGAACTACTGTACTCAAGGAATGTTAATGTCAGTAAAGGCCTTCAAATGGAAAGAAAGATGGAAAAATGTATTGGGAATATACAGTTGAAACCAGAAGTTTGCATACACTATCTAAAAAGACACATATGCATGGTTTTCTTTTTTAAACTTTACCCGTTTTAGGTCAATTATTATTAACAAAATTATTTATATTTGCCAAATGCCAGAATAATGATAGAGAGATTTTTTAAGGCATTTTTATTACTTTCTGCAAAGTCAAAAGTTTACATACAATAGGATTACTATGCCTTTAAACAATTTGGGACAGCCCATATGATGATGTCATGTCATTGGAAGCTTCTCTTAGGTTTATTGACAACATCTGTGGATGTATTTTAACTTACACTAGAAACACCCTGAATCTGTGTGTAACATCATGGGAAAGTCTAAAGAAATGAGCCAAGTACAGGAAAAAATTTGTGGATTTGCACAAGTTTGGTTCATCCTTGTGTCAATTCCAATACCTAAAAGGGTGCCTCATTCATCTATACAAACAATTATATTGCAAGCAAAAAATAGGGAATTCCGCCATCAAAAACCCCACGAAGAAGAGGGTTCTGTGTCCCAAAAAATGAACGTGCTTTGGTCTACAGGCATAATCCCCCAAAAACCCAAAAGCAAAAACCTTGAGAAGAAAGGAAATAAGCTGGTAAAGATTGTGTACATTATCCACAGTGAAACGAGTACGTGTCAACATGGGCGGGAAAGGCCACCCTGCCAGGAACAAGCCATTACTCCACAAGAAACGTATAAAAGCCAAAAATAATGTTTTTGCAAATGAAACGGGTACAAAAAAACCTCTTTTTTTTGGGCATGTCCTGTGGTCTATGAAACTAAAATTTAATGTTTTTTCCAAATGACATCGCTGCATTTTGGACAAAAAGGGAGAACTTGGAAGCTTAAAACCCACCCCCCCCTGTGAAAAACAGGGGTGGCGCATCATGTTGGGGGGCGTTTTGCCCCAGAAATGACTGGTGTCTTTACAAAATAGATGGCATCATGAAAAAGGATTATGTGGCAATACGGAGAAAGATTCAAACATACTGGGAAATTAAAGTTGGTGGAAATGGGTCTTCCAAAAAGGGACAATGCCCCAAAGCATACTGCCAAACTTTTTTACAAAACTTAAAGGATAACCCAAGTCAATTTTTTGGGGTGATCTCACAAAGCCCTGATTAAAACCCTATTGATAAATAGGGGCTAACTGAAAAGGCAGTTGGAAAAGGGGCCTTTTCACCTGTTTGCTGTCAGGGGGAAAAGGCCCCAAAATTTTTACCAACATTGTGAAAAGCTTAGGGAAGGTATCCAAAAACGTTTGACCAAAGTTCCTACATTTAAGGGAAAATGCTATGCAATTATGTAAGCCTTTTGGATTTGAGAAATTTTAATAAAAATACCTTAAAAAAATCCTTCTCTTAATTTGGATTTGGAAAATTTTTTTAAAAAATTTAAATTTGCCCAAAAATGGGGGGTTATCCGATTTATATAATTTAGTGAGAAAAACAAGTGTGTCTTTTTATATGTGTAGAAATTTTGGTTTTAACTTTTTAGGGGGGGGGTTGGGGGTTTTATATACCCATCAACCTTTGGGGGGGACATTTTTATCTATCTATCTCAACTGGGGGGCCCTTTCTCTCTTAATGGGGGGACTAATATCTAATACATATGGGGGGGCCCCTTAATCCCAACTTACTGGGGGACCTATATAACTACCAACCTGCTGGAGAATCTTATATACCTACCTACATACTGGGGACCCCTATATAACTACCATCCTAATGAGGGTCCTGTATAACTACCAACTTACTGGGGGGACCTATATACAGTAACTACCAACCTACTGGAGGGTCTTATATACCTACCTACATACTAACGGGTCCTATATAACTATCATCCTAATGGGAGCCCTATATAACTAACAAATTACTGGGGGGACCAAAAATCAACCCACCAACTGGGGAACCTATAAAAAAAACTAGAACCTTTTTGGGGGTTTTCCCTTGTACTAAAAATTTACCTTTCCATGGGGTTTTTTTAATTTATTTAAAAAAGGTTTTCCTAAGGGGCCCCTGTTTGTATTTCCCTGGGGCCTTTTATTTATAATTCTACGGAAAATTAAACCCGGCATTTATTTTCATTTTTTATTTAGGGGAGACTATACACTTACCTACTGAAGTGACCTCTTTACCTACCTTTCTACTGTGCGGACTATATAAAATACCTACAGGGGCCCATATATAACTTCTAGTATTTGGGGGAGGTTAAAAACCATCTACCAAAGGAAAATCCATATAAACCAAACCTACTAATGGATTTTTACCTACCTCGTGGGGGTTTTAATTTTTAATAACTCCAAACTAGGAGACCTTTAGACCTACCACAAATTTTTGGGATTTATGTTAGGAAAGGTGCAAAAAAGTGAGGATTCAAAGGGTTTTTGGGTGGTAAATGCTGAAATAAATCAGGGAAAAGGGGGTTCATCATGGGATTCTGGAAACCAAAATAGACAAGAATAAGGGGAAAATAATACTCTCACCGTGAGTCATTTTAAAGTAACTGAAATGTAATACTTACTTTCAGCAGATTCTGTTGACTAGTATCTACCCTATATGGTCCCTTATGGAGGTATAAACAGTCTGCAGAGCCTGGGGTAAAAACGGTAACCCTACCCAAATATCTGGGGGGGCCCCCCCCCCCACTGTATGGCTTTTACCTAATTCTGCGGGGGAGCCGCATAAACCCATACATCCCCCAACTCTCCCCCTTTTTTTTGGCAGGGGGCCCCCCCCCCCCTATTTGGGGTCCCACCCCCGCCCCCCTCCGGGGGAAGGGGGCTTTTCCCTCCCCCCCCCCAGGGGGAGGGTCCTTTTTAAAAAACCTGCGCCCGGAGGGCGCTGGTCTCTACTCGGCCCGCCGGTTTTTTTGTTTCCCCCCACGGCGGGGACGGGCGTTTTTTTTGCCCCCGTTTTTTCCCCACCCGGCCCAAACCTCGCTTACCCCAGGAGGAGGCAGGAGGGATCGCTCCCCTCCTGCCTCCTCCCCCTTTAGTCCGCGCCGTGTGCGCCTTTAAACACATGTACTCCAGAGGAAGTGACGCGGGGGCTGCTTCCCCAAATTCCCCGGACACTCTGAGGAAAGCCCAGGAGGGGGCCGCTCGCAGGAGCCGGGTCAGGTAAGTGGATTTTTTTATTTTTTTTTTTTTTAAAATTTTGGGGGGCACTGTTGGCCAAGGGGGGTCAAATCTGGCACAAGGGGGGGGCCCCTACCTAGCTACAAGGGGGAAAACCCTGGCAAAAAGGGGGCACTACCTGGCTAACAATGGGGGCACTCCCCTTCCCAAAGAGGGGAAAACCGGCAAACAATGGGGGCCTACCTGGTACAATGGGGGGCAAACCTGGCTACAATGGGGGGGCTAACTGGCTACAAGGGGGGCACTACCGGCAAAAATGGAGGACTACCTCTACAAATTGGGGGCACTCCCGGGCACTAAGGGGGGCACTACTGGTATTTAAAGGGGGTACTACCTGGCTAAAGGAGGCCTACCTGCTAAAAAAGGGGGGAAACTACCTGGTTTTATAAAGGGGGGTTGGTTACAAAATCATGGCTACAAGGGGGGGCACACCGGGCTACAATGGTGGGGTCTACCTGCAACAAGGAGGAAAACCCGGCTAACAATTTGGGGGCAGGGGGCCAATCCCCGGGGCAAACCCGTTTGGGGCATCCCCTGGCTAACAAGGGGGCACCCCCCTGGCTACGAGGGCACTACCTGGCAAACAATGGGGAAACTACCTGGAAAAGGGGGCTTCCGGAAAAAATTTTGGGGGCATTCCCGGGCCAACAGAGGGGCACTACCTGGCCAAAACAGGGGGCACTAACCTGGCAAAACCAAAAGGGGGCATCTCCCTGGGCAAACAATGGGGGCTCTCCCCGGGCAAAAAAAGGGGGGCTTTCCCCTGGCTACAAATTGGCTCTCCCTGGCTACAGAGAGGGAAACTATTTGGCTAAAAGGGGGGCATCTCCCCTGCCTTAAGGGGCACTACCTGTTATGGGGGCACAAACCGGCTATAAGGGCAAAAACGGGCCCCTTTTTTTCCAAAAACCCGTTATGGTTAGGGGATAGGTGTGGCTTTTTAAAGGGGGCTTGGCAAACGTCAAGTTTGGGCTGGCCACCAAATTTTAGCCACGGCGCGCTACTCGCGCTACCCTCTAGTATCTCCTGCTTTTTCATTTTCAAAAGTTGGCAACTATGCTGCATACTGATAGTCACATATGGTGTACTTTCTGATAGTCACATATGGTGTAGCTTGCACCCAAATCTACATTGATTGTGCCCACTTTTTTCTATATTCCTATGTGCAATACACATAAAATTAGTGACAGGAACATACATTTTTTGCTCTGTAAAGATATATGCTGCAGTTCATAATGTGTCATGAAAAATGCTGAGTAAACCCAGCCCTACTGACTAACACTTAATTTAGATGGCTTGGGCCCTGGATGTTTTAGGACCCTAGCAACACCTCTGTCTAGTAGGCATGGTCCTCTCTCCCTCTGTACCAGTTGTTAGTTATTACGTGTTATAATTGTACTTTATAATTGTACTTTAAGTCCTAATTTATGCATGTAAACCCCCTTCAAATGTACAGTGCTCGCTTTAAAATAATTAATTTCAACAATTTCTGAAGTATAACAAATGTGCTCACAGGTGACTTCTCAATCACTTCTGCAGTGACAGATGCACATTGTACCAGCACACCTCACTAGCTTCATTGTGTTATCAGCTTGGAAAATGATTGACCCGTCCATACAATCATGGAACAAGACATCTCTTCTTCACAGTTTTGTCTAAAGTCTTCGGTATTGATTACAGAAAGATGGATAGTTCTGCGATCTCCTTGTAACATGAATACAATACTTGATCTATCATGAATGCTGGACAAACAACACGCTGTATATACACATGTCAGCATGCGTTACAAGGCTGAGCTGTAGCTGCTTTATTGATGCTGCTCCATATTGATTGTGCAACAAAAGGGTTAAACATTGGCTTCTGAGTAAATAGGACTTCTCCATATGTACACAGCAGCTGATTAAATACCACTAAGTAATTACTGCACCCAGTTTATACTGGATTGATTTCCACACTCACACTATAAATGCCAGCCTGTGATTCACTAGGGGAATAATCACTTCTAGGAGAAGACTAAAACTATTAACATACAAATATTTTGAACTCTGAATCATTTTTTGGCATGTCACATCTTCCCATAGGAAAGCAAGCCTGCCCTCTCAGATGTGCCCCTTTGTTCAAAATCAAGAGCATAAACAGGTATTGCCTACCGTTGCCAGGCCACCCATATAAAACCAGTCACTTGAAAAATGCACATACTTTATGGTATCATTGCATTTCATACCTGCCAGCCTTTCAAGGGGTGCTAATATTCTGCCACTGTTGCTCTGCCTCTTATAGATGCATTATATGGGGCTAAAGCTATGGGACCAAAAGTAATTGGACAAATTAAATAATTGTAAATAAAATGTTAATTTCTAATACTTGGTTGAAAACCCTTTGTTGGCAATGACTGCCTGAAGTCTTGAACTCATGGACATCACCAGACGCTATATTTCCTCCTTTTTAATGTTCTGCGAAGCCTTTACTGCAGTGTTTTTCAGTTGCTGTTTGTTTGTGGGTCTATCTGTCTGAAGTTTAGTCTTTAACAAGTGCCATGCATGCTCAATTGGGATGAGACCATGTGACTTATTTGGCCATTCAAGAATATTCTTTCTTTTAATAAACTCCTGAGTTGCTTTGGCGTTATGTTTTGGATCATTGTCCATCTGTATTATAAAACAGTGACCAGTTTGGCTGCATTTGGCTGGATTTGAGCACACACTATGGGGAACATGTATGAAAACTGTCTTGGTCTAAGACTTTCTTTGTTGCCCATAGCAACCAATCAGAGCGCCCGTTTCTTTCCTTTAGACCACTAGATGAAATGTAAGGGGAACTCTGATTGGTTGCTATGGGCAACAAAGAAAGTCTTAGACCAAGACAGTTTTCATACATGTGGCCCTATATCTCTACTCCAGGATGTAGGTGTATCAATATCCATAAAGAGAAGACTGAAAGTAAATATAGAGGGTTCACTGCATGGTGCAAGTCACTCATAAACCTCAAGAATAAAAAGGCTAGATTGGATGTTGTAAAATAAAAAGCCAGCACAGTTCTGGAAGAACATTCTTTGGAAAGATGAAACCAAGATCAACCTCTACCAGAATAATGGAAAGAAAAAAGAATGGCGAAGACATGGTACAGCTCATGATCCAAAGCATACCGCTTAATCTGTAAAACACGGCGTAGGCAATGTGATGGCTTGGGCATGCATGACTGCCAGTGGCGCTGGGTCACTAGTGTTTATTGATGATGTGACACAGGACAGAAGTAGCCAGATGAATTCTGAGGTAATCAGAGACATACGGTGTGCTCAAATCCAGCCAAATGCAGCCAAACCGATTGGTTGGCATTTCATAATACAGATGGACAATGACCCAAATCATAAATCCAATGCATCCCAGGAGTTTATTAAAGCAAAGAAGTTGAATATTCTTGAATGGTCAAGTCAGTCACCTGATCTCAACCCAATTGAGCATGTGTTACACTTGTTAAAGACTAAACTTCAGACAGAAAGGCCCATAAACAAACAGCAACATTAAAAAGAAGGAAACACAGCATCTGGTGATGTCCATGAGTTCAAGACTTCACGCAGTCACTGCCAACAAAGGGCTTTCAACCAAGTATTAGAAATTAACATTTTATTTACAATTATTTAATTTGTCCAACTACTTTTGGTCCCTTTAAAAACAGGATGACACATGTTAAGGATCTGAAACTCCTAAACCCTTCATCCAATTTTAATGTGGACACCCTCAAATGAAAGTTGAAAGTCTGGACTTTATGTCAATGTCCATTATATAACTTTTGAATATGTTTCTGTAAACAGGCACAAAAAAACAAAATTTGTGTCAGTGATCAGAGTCTAATTATACATAGACCTAACTGTATGTAGCAGGCTTACTCAGTAAGTCCCTCCAATCGGCACCCCCACAACGAAATCGTAGAAGAAAAACTCCAAACTCAAAAACTGTGTTTTTTTTTTCATATCCCCAAAAAATTGGAATAAAATGTAATAAAAAAATTTGCATGTAATAAAATAAAAACTACACTTTAGCCTGCAAAATTCACCCTCACTTACTCACTTTCCATAATTGGAAAACAAAAAAGTTATTTGACGCAGGAAATAGTACTGCAGTGTACTATTGAGAAATATAAATTGTGTATATTTTTTAGAAGTATTAAAACATAACAAAATCCTTCATATTTGGTATCACCAGAATCAACTTGCAAAATACAGAACACACTGGGCGACATGTCATACATGTCAGAAAAGAGGTGCCGCCACGCCAGTTTTAAGGCACATTAAATGAGTGTAGGGCGCGCCCGCATGTATGAACCTGTCATAAATCTGCTGTTTGGTATACCTTGCATAGTATAACTTGCCTTAGGCGCCTAACTTAGGTGTATAGCACATCTTAGGCGCATTGCTAGCATATTTTAGGCATATAACTTAGGTGCATTCAAATGTTTCATGCCTGATGCAAACGGCACCTAGTTTTGGTGTAAGACTGTTCAAACATAAAATACACCAAAACAAGAACTTTTTGGTCTCCCAGTACATTATATAGTATCGTCAGTTGCACCGTTTACAAATCATCTTTTCCCGCAAATAAACAAGCCCTCATATGCGTATGTGGATGGAAAAATAAAGGAATTATAGCTCTTGGAAGGTGAGGAGGAAAAAAACAAAGAGCCCAAACATTATGACTGACTGTTAGTAAGGGGTTAATGGTACAATTACCTGTACCATATAATGACCTGGGAACAAAAAATATTCTTTATGGGTGTGGAACATGAAATAAAAACGCAATTGCACCATTTTTGTGGCGTCTCCTTGACATAAAGTTTACTGTGGGGTAAAAGTAAAATGATATATTTACTCTGAAGGTCAGTACGATTCTGCAGATACCAAATTGTTAGGGTTTTCATTATGTTTTAGTACTTTATAGCCAATAAGTTTTTTTTTTTCATTCTATGGATGTCAGTGAAGGGTTATTCTTTGTTTTCTAAAGAGTAGTTTTTATTGGTAGCATTTTGGGACACATGACTTTTTGATCACTTTTTATTTCAATTTTTTAGGGACGTGAAGTGACCAAAAATACACAATTTCTGTCTCTTTTTTTGTGTCTCGATGGTGTTCACCATATGGGATAAATAATGTTATATTTTAATAGATTGGATTTTTCTCTAGTCCTGGCCACTTATGGCAGGTTTCTGCTGTAACTTACAGCTTTTACCTACTGTGTATAGAGCAGGCTCAGCTAATGAGCCTGCTCTATAAACCCTTACCAACACTATACCATTGACAACTTACCCCCGCAGCCAGTTTTGTTCTCTTTGACAGAGCCCCATTTTTTAAATCTGACGTGACACTTTATGTGAGAATAACTTTTTGACACTTTCACCTATCCATGTGATTCAGAGACTGTTTTCTCCTCACACATTGTGCTTTATGATAGTAAGAAATTTTGGTCCAAACCATCCTTGTTTATTTGTGAAAAATATCAAAATATCGTAAAAATGTAGAAAAATTTGCCATTTTCAAAGTTCAAAAATTTCTGCATGTAAGACAGAAAGTTAATCCATACAAAAGAGTTTATAACTAGCATCTACAATATGTCTACTGCAGGTCATTTTTAAAATGGCTTTATTTTTTTCGACATAAGGGGGCTTAGAAATTTAATAGTCATTTTTAACATTTTAAGGGAAATTTGCAACATAGATTTTTTTAGGGATCAGTCCAGTTCTGAGATGGCTTTAAAGGGCCTGCATGTTAGATGACCCCATCTAAGAAACTACACCCTTTAAAGTATTTAAAAAGTGTTTAGGAAGTTTGTTAACCTATTAGGGATTTTACAGAACTTAAAGCAAATTTTTTGCAGATTTTAAATTTGTATCCATTATTCACTGGAACACTGTAGATCATAGTTGCCAACTTTTGAAAATGGAAAAGCAGGAGATTGAAGAGGGCGTCGCCCGTAGCACGCCATGGCAAAAAAATTGCATGGACACGCCCATCTTTTTGGTGTGCCACTCCCCTTCAAAAAGCCACACCCACTCCACCTAACTGCATAATGGCTTTGGAAGAAAGCCAGGTAGACGCCCTTATAGCCAGGTAGTAGCCCCCCATAACCAGGTAGTGCCCCTTAAAGGCAGGTAGATGCCCCCTTGTAGCCAGGTAGATGCCCCCCTTTGTTAGCCAGGTAGTTTCCCCCTTTGTTTGCCAGGTAGATGCCCACATTTGTTAGCCAGGTAGATGCCCCCATTTGTTAGCCAGGTAGTTGCCCCCTTTGTTAGCCAGGTAGTTGCCCCCTTTGTTAGCTAGGTAGATGCCCCCCTTTGTTGTAGCCAGGTAGTTGCCCCCTTTGTTAGCCAGGTAGTTGCCCCCTTTGTTAGCCAGGTAGATGCCCCCCTTTGTTGTAGCCAGGTAGTTGCCCCCTTGGTTCGCCAGGTAGTTGCCCCCTTTAGTAGTCAGGTAGTTGCCCCCTTTGTTAGCCAGGTAGTTGCCCCCTTTAGAAGTCAGTTAGTTGCCCCCTTTAGTAGTCAGGTAGTTGCCCCCTTTAATAGCCAGGTAGTTGCCCCCTTTAGTAGCCAGGTAGGTGCCCCCTTTAGTAGCCAGGTTGTTTCCCCCTTTAGTAGCCAGGTAGTTGCCCCCTTTAGAAGCCAGGTAGTTGCCCCCCTTTAGTAGCCAGGTAGTTGCCCCCTTTAGTAGCCAGGTAGTTGCCCCCTTTGTTAGCCAGACAGTGCCCCCCCTATAGCTAATAAAAATAAAATAATAAAAGTCAGGCTCCCTGCAGCTCCGGACATCTCCCGGCCGATCTCCTCAGCGTCGCAGGGGGAGTGAGTGCAGCAGCGCTTCACACCCCCTGCGACGCTGATCTGTATGTACAGCGCACACCGGCGCTGTACATACAAGGGGAGAAGGGAGGAGGGGAACGATCCCTCCTGCCTCCTCCCTGCACAGCGAGATTCCGGACGGATGAGCGGCCGCTGCGACCGCTTCACCCGCCTGTAGGAACGGCCCGGCGGCGCTAGAGTAGCGCACCAGCACTACTCTGGCGCCGCGGTCATTTGAAGTACCCCCGATGCCAGCTGGCAGCGGGAGGAATGCCAACTCTGCTGGGAGGGCGGGGGGGGGGGACCCCAAATAAAGGGACCCCCCCGCCAAAAGCGGGAGAGTTGGCATGTATGCTGTAGATGTGACAAGGGAAATGCAACTCAACATTGATTCCCCCAATTATGCCATTTTTAGAGACATCCCATACGTGGCCTTAGTGCACTATTTGGCTCAACCACCAGCCTCAGAGTAGGAGGAGCATCTACCAGACTTTGTGGTCTCATTTTCAATACGATTTTAGGTAGGCCTCATTACAGGTTTGCAGACACCCTAAGATGCTAAAACTTAATAAACACCCCTAAAAAGACCCCATATTGGAAACTAAATCCCTTAAGGAATATATCCAGGGGTGTAGTGAGTATATTGACCCCACAGGTGTTTCACAAATTTTTTTAGCGCAGGCTGTAAAAATAAAAAAATATTTTTTTTCCAACAATCTGTAATTGTAGCTGAAAATGTTTCATTTTTACAAGTACTCCTGGAAAAAAAGCAACCCAAATTTTGTTACACAATTTCTTCCAAGTTCGGCAATACCCTACATGCGGGTGTAAACTGCTGCTTGGGCACATGGCAGGATGTACAAGCGAGAAAGCGCTATTTGGCTTTTGGAATGCAGATTTTGGTGGGTGGCATGTCACATTTGCAAAATCTCCAAAGTACCTGAACAGGTGAAACCTTTCAGAAGTCGCCCCATTTTGGATTAAACATCCCTCATGGATCTCATCCAGGGGTGTATTATGCATTTTGGGTATTCCATAGTTTATTTTAGCACTTGGCCATGAAAATGGGGAGAAAAAAACTCAGTTCCACCATTGTTTTTGGGCTTCAGTTTTACAGCGTAAATGACAGGATAACTTTACTATGTGGGTTGGTACAATTGCAATGATATAAATTTATATAGTATTTTATGTTTTTTTACTTATACACAATAGAAATTAGTTTATAAAAAAAATAGCGTTTTTATGTCCTCCTAGTCTGATAGCCATAACTTTTTTATTTTTCTGTCGATACAATAACAGCAATACCCAATTTTTATATTTTTTATGTTTTACTGCTTTAACACAATTAAAACACTTTCATAAAAAAAGGAAAAGACGTTTTTCATCGACATAGTTTGAGAGCCATAACTATTTTATTTTTCTGTATAACGAGCTGTATATGGGCTTGTTTTTCGCAGGATGAGTTGACACTTTTATTTGTATCATTTTGGAATTTCTGTGAGTTTTTAATCACTTTTAAATCCGTTTTTTGGAAGGCAGGGTGAAGAAAATGTTGCAATCCTAGTAGTCTTTATTTTTAGTTTTAACAGAGCTCACCATGCACTATATGTGACAAGTTAGTTTTACTCTGTTGATTGATACAATTATGGTGATACCCAATTTATATAATTTTTTTATGTTGAAGCGCTTTAAAAAAACAAGTGTTTTTCCTGTGTAAAAAAATTATTTATGCATCGCTATCTTCTGATAGCCATAACTTTTTTATTTTCCCCTATATAGAGCTGTGTGAGGACTTTTTTTGTGTGATGAACTGAAGTTTTAATTGGTACCACTTTGGTGGAGTGTTTCTTTTTATTCCATTTTATGTGCTGTGGGATTAACAAAAATTGCAATTCTGTTATTTTTTTTTTTTTTTTACAGCATTCAACATGTGATTTAGTTAACATGACATATTTATAGGGTTGGTCATTACGCACACGACAATATCAAATATATGTACTTTATTTTTATCTTTTTTGAGGCGATTGGCATTTGTAAAAGGGAAAAGGGCAGTGAAAACATTTTTATTTTATTTTTCTTGTTTGTGTTTTACTTTTTTTTTTTTTACTTTTCCCCTTAGGTGACTTGTATCAGTGATCTTCAGATCACTGATACAATAGAGAGCAGTACATAGCAGAACTGCTATGTGCTGTTCTCTATGGCAACTGTCACTTACTATGCCCAGTCATGCTCATAGGGCACTGCCAGGCTTGGTGACATCACAGACAACCCAAAAGCCTTTGTAAAGCTTCTGGGCGGCCAGGTAAGCAGCCAGCAGCGGTGATCATGCTGCGGCTGCTCCAAGGGTAGCATGAAGGAAATCCCTCCTTCTGTCTTACCCTTAAGTGCGTGATAGATTGCATCAGCTAAGTGGTTAATCACCCACAGCAGCTGCTCGCTGTAAAATACAGCTGGACCCATGTCGCGATCGTGAGGGTCCCGCTTGAGAGCCTGCATGATACCGGTACATACATTCGTAGGAAGTCACTTCCTGCTAGGACGTAGCGGTATGTCCAAAGTCAGGTAGGGGTTCTATACATCAAATGCCACTAAGGGATTACTAATTTTAATGCATATACTATTTTGTTTTTCAGATATGTAATGCTAATAATTTGAAAAAAATAATTTTCTAATTAAAGTTTCTGGTAATTATAGTTCTATCCTAAAATTTTTATTTATTTTATTTTTTATTTGTGTTCATAATTGAGTCAGGCCTGCCATTACAACAATAATTGGTGGGGGTGTTCTTTTCGGCTGGGTATTTTATATATTTATTTATTCATTTTAATTTTGCTTTTGCTTTTATTTTTAATGGTCTGTCTCTCATTGTCTTTTCTGTTGCACCTGAAGCCATACAGCTGGGTCTAGGTAGACCCAGCCACATGCTCTTACTGGACCAATAGAGGCCTCTATTCTAAACCCAACACTGATTTAGCACTATAAATAAGAAAACAGAAAAGACAGAAGTGGTGAAAAGGGTATTATTGAATGAAGGATTCAGGGCTGAAGCCCTGTTTTATAGAAGTAAGAACTGTCGTCCGCCAAAACTTGATTCGCCAATAATACGAGAGCGTGTCGCATCAGAATTGTATGATGCAGTTATAAATAAACAATTTTTGTAATTTCGCATGAAAGAAGCTTTTTGAGTGCAGTCAATTCTTCTATACTAGTGTAGGTGGACTTGTTCCTACCTTTGACTTGCACCTATCTCAGTATATCCTGTCAGGTGTGCCTTCCCAGTCTATACCTGGGAATTGTATGATGCGGCAAAGTTTGCCGCAAAACTGTCATTCAAATCCATACCAATTTCAAAATGGCATGGCTGAGACTACTTTTGCCGTAGAATGGGACACATTTGTAAGGTGCTGTGAAACACTTTCATACATTCTGTCGGATTGAACACTATTAAAAACAGGTAGAATTGGCGAGTCCGTGCCCGCTTCATACAGGTCGCCCTTAGTTTCAAACAGAGGGAGGACACGATGTTATAGACAGCTTATAAACAATAACTGGTGTCTTATAGTAGTGTAAATTGAAAATGGTAATATGTTAGTTTTGGATTGATAAATAAGATCAAGAGGAAATGTTGCTACCTTTATCTACAGGTCATATAGAAGACACTGAACCACTACCAGAGAAGCGTCAACCAATCATTTCATCTCCATTATGGCATTATGTTCCATTCCCATTTTTTTCCCCCAAAACAAAAAAAAAATGTAACTTATTATGACATAAAGGGGTTGTCTTGCTACATTGATTCAGTTTTACTTTTGAATTCAGTGTTTACTGGCCTGCAGTGATGAGCTGCTGAGGACACCAGGTCTGTAGCTATAGCGACCAGCGCTGGCAGCCTATCAGGAGAGATTGAACAGGTCTGTAGCTATAGTGACCTGCGGAGCTGATGCAGCCAATACAAGAGGGGATATCTGGGAATCGGTAGGGCACTGTTAATGGACACATACTGCAAAGTGACTTGTTTTTGCAGGAATCCTAGTAGTGAGACAACCCCTTTAGACCTTGTTTTTCTCCTAGGCATAAACCACTAGAGGAGAATATTTCTGACATATGACAACCATTAAAGCAGCTACATACAGCTATATGTATCATACAGACTAGTGCACACACTGCTGCCATCTGTATAAGGCCCAAACTCTTTATAAAACTTGTGTACAAGGCTCAGTTCTGCTTCAAATGACAGACACCATGATAGAAATACAACTAACTCAACTGTTGGTCAATGCAGTTCAATGAGCGTCATTGGTATCGGTCATACAAAAATTCTATTATAGCAGCAAGGCTTCCAATATTGATAGAATATTTAATGCAGAGATGAGCAAACTGCAAATTACTACCCTATCACCATTTATGGCCACCAATGGATTGTCAAGATTTCTGCAATCTGCAAAATGTACCACCTGTAAATATTCCCTAATGCTGATAGTTTGTAATGTTAGGATACTGTATGTATCCACTGCACACATACATGGCCGTTTTTTCTTTTTTAAAAAAAACGCTGAAACAACAACTGAAAAGAGGTCCCATAGACGTTAATTGTAAAATCATTCTGTAGTCTCCACAGAACGGTTTTTCTTTCGGCTCATTTTTGCTGCTGGTTGTTTTTTGAAACGCTGCAAAAAATTATATGCTTCAAAAAATGTAAGTCATCAAGGCAACAGTATCCAAAAGTTTCATATATTTATCAAAACTTATTGTACATACTGTATGTCATGATTCAACAAGCTTAAAATCTGAAAGTCCATCAACGTATACAATCCTTTCTTCCCATTCGGGGAAACCACCCCTATACAAGTCCTCCGGTAGGTCTGTGTGAATCATGACATATGTACAATAAGTAAAATATACGCTTTTGGATACTGTTGCCTTTATGACTTACGTTTTTTGAAGCATGACTAGAGGGGTTTGTATAGAGGATACCCTGTACCAAGGCAGAATATAAACACGTCCAGTTTCATCCAAGGAGCAGCGAATATATACTAGAATAGCAAAAAATGATATAGCAGGGTCTATGTAAAGTGGCGGACATTTTTTGGGGCATTTTTTGACACTTTTTTGCAGAAATACACAGCAAATATAATGCTGTGCATTTCTGCAAAAAATCGCATCAATAAACCCACCACAAAACTGATGTTTTTTCAGCAGCTTTTGACAGGCAGTGGACAAAAAAATCAGTTTTTTTGAACGTTTTTGGGATTTGGTTTTCAGTGAGTTTTTTGTCCACTGCTGTGTAGACATAACCTAAGTTATTCATGGCTTTGTATGTTAGCAAAGATAAGTCTTTTGACTGCAGACTACACAATGGTTCATCTATGATAATCTTCATGGCTAAGAATAGCAAGCAGATTTTTCTTATATTGAAATATAAGTCAAGATTATTACAAATTCAGACACACTTTACATTCTATCTGTCCAGTAATTACAAATTTCTAGGCAGTCATCCAAAGATCACCATTCCCTGTCTCAGTGACAGGAAAGAACCAAGAGTTAATACAATAAAAATATG
This sequence comes from Phyllomedusa bahiana, assembly GCA_025379985.1. Lineage (NCBI taxonomy): Eukaryota > Metazoa > Chordata > Amphibia > Anura > Hylidae > Phyllomedusa > Phyllomedusa bahiana. The sequence continues at coordinate 98,289 of JAODAL010006889.1, read as the reverse complement.
AAAGTAGGTGTTCATAGACTGTACATGAACATTTATTACCGTCATAGAACAATGAAATAAGTCACAGAAGGTGGCCTGAAATAGAATCATTTTCAATATTTCATTTTAATTGTCAAGCGAAACATGCTTTTTTCATATGCAAAATAAAGAAATGAGTTCGTAGTTCATTAATGTGCACAACATTTCAATAATTCTGCAGCATGTTTTAAAATAATTGATAAAAAATATTTCACAGGCTAATAGCAGAATATATAGTAACTCACAAAAGTGAGTACACCCCACACATTCTTCTAAATATTTTATTATATCATTTCATTGGGCAACAGTTAAGATATGACACTTTGATACAATGTAGAGTAGTCAGTGTACAGCTTGTATAACATTATTAATGTGGTGTGCCCTCAAAATAACTCAACAGACAGCCATCAATGTCTAAACCGCTGGCAACAAAAGTGAGTACACCCCTAAATGAAAATGGACATATTGGGTGATATGTATGATTTTTGCTGTCCAGGCACCATTATTTTTGCGCGCATTTGTAACGCCTGAATCTATGAACCTGTTCTACTGCGGGTCATAGATTTAGCGCTTTCTAGCTACAAAGCGGCACTTCTGGAACAGGTAAACCACTTTAAAAGTGGTTTACCTGTTCCAGCAGTAATGCGCCAAGATTTGCCTTACTGAAGCTATGTGTAGCTTCATACGGTTGTAGTGCGACACGCCTCAAGCACGCCCCCCGAATTAAAAATAAAGTGAACAGGGCTGCGCGAGTTTTCAGGTTGTTCACTCATGTCGCCCATTGTGCCCAAAGTGTCAATATTTTGTGTGGCCACCAGCACTGCCTTAACTCTCTTAGGCATGGAGTTCACTAAAGCAGCCATGGAGTTCACAGGTTGCAGCCAATGGAATCCTCTTCTACTTATCCATAACGACATCACGTAACTGGTGAATGTTAGAGACTTTGTGCTCCACCATCTTCCATTTAAGGATGCTCCACAGATGTTCTATAAGGTTCAGGTCTGGAAACATGCTTGGCCCATCAAGCACCTACACTCTCATTTTCTTTAGCAAGGCAGTAGTCGTCTTGGAGGGGCGTTTGGGATTGTTGCCATGTTGGAATACTGCCCTGCAGCCCAGTTTCTGTTTTAAGGTAATCAGGTTTTGCTTCAGCATGTCACAGTACATGTTGGCATTCATGGTTCCCTCAAGGAACTGTAGCTCCCCACGGCTGGCAGCGCTCATGCAGCCCTAAACCATGAGACTCACTCCACCATGTTTGACTGTAGGGAAGACATATTTGTCTTTGTACTCCTCACCTGGGTGCCGCCACACACACTTGAGACTATCTGAACCAAATAAGTTTATCTCGGTCTCATCAGTCCACAGGACATGGTTAAAGTAATCGATGTCCTTTGTCTTCTTGCCTTCAGCAAACTGTTTCTTGTTCAAAATCTTTAGAATTGGCATCGTTGTTGGGCGACAGCGATGCAGACCAAATTGATGCAGTGTGCGGTGTATGGTCTAAGCACTGACAGACTGACACGCCCCCCCCCCTCCCCAACCTTATTAACCTCTGCAGCAATGCTGGCAGCACTCATATATCTATTTTGAAAAAAAAAATCTCTGAATATGACACTGAGCACATGTACTCAACTTCTTCATGGTGAGGACTGTTCTGAGTGCAGCCTGTTTTGTTAAACTGTTGTATGGTCTTGACTACTGTGCTACAGCTTAGTTTCAGAGTGTTGGCAATCTTCTTATAGCCTGGCCAATCTTTATGTAGAACAACAATTCTTTTGTTCCCAACTTCAGAGAGATCTTTGCCCTGAGGTATCAAGTTGAACTTTCAGTGACCAGTATGAGAGAGTGTGAGAGCTATAACATCAAATTTATTACACCTGAGACCTTGTAACACTAACAAGTCACATGACAACATGGAGGGAAAATGACAAATTGGGCACAATTACTTTTGTTCCCAATGGTTTAGACATTGATTGCTGTGTGTTATTTTGAGGGCACACCAAATTTACATTGTTATACCAGTAGACACGCCTACTGGGAGGAGAGACACGCCCCTGGATTTGAAGCTGTAACAGACAGAAACAGCTCAAGTCTGCGAAAGCCTGTGATGAGAAAACCCCTTTAAGGGGTTTCAGCCACACTTATTACAGAGAAATGCATATAATCAAGCACACAGCCATGCAATATCCATAGACCAACATTGGTAGTACTATTCATCGTACTGAAGAACTCAATGGTTTTCTAACATGGCACATAGCCACAAATCAGGTTGCGGCATTTCTGATTTAAAAGATCAGTTTTGTTAACTGTAAGTGATGTTATTGTAAAATAATAGTGCTAGCAGTTCCGAACAACATAGCTATGAAGCAGTAGGCCATGCAAACCCAAAGACCTGGGCAGTCAAGTGTTGAATCACATATTGCATAAAAGTCACTTATCCTCAATCTCTGCAGAGTTCCAAACTTGCTTGGGGAGTGACATCAGCAAAAGAAATGGGCTTTAATCATGATGAAGTCGGTTTCCATGGCCAAGTAACTACACACAAGCTTAAAAGGTTATTCTTCCCAAAATGATTAGCTTTAAACATGTAGGCAAAGGTAAATAAAGACTATTACCAAATACATTGCTGTTTTGCTTTCTTTCGGAGACAGAGCATTTCTTATCCCGCTTTTTTCACAAGTTCCCAAAGGGTTACGACCCCTCTACTCTAGAGCTCTAGCCAGGATGGTCACATTTATCCCTGCTGTCTTTTATCAGCAGCACAGGAGTTTGTTTATGTATGTTACTGTCAAACTTTAACCCTTTTTAAGTTTGTGTTTGTCCCCTACTGTTTAAACCCCTCTATTAGCAATGTCCAGGAAAAAGCTAAGCTAGGAATAGCAGTGCTGATATACCAATTACTGCTGTAGAACCACCCCCAGTCTGTGCATGAAGTGTGAGTCTAAAGCTGCCTGTGAAGAGCAGGCTCTATGAAACATCATGGTGGGAACACCCCTTTCAGATTACTGTACACAAGGTCAAGCAACAGCTGGAGTGGTGTAAATGCTACCACTGGATTCAATAGAAATATGGTGTAGTGATACTTCTCTGCCTGGCATTTTAATGTAGAAATCTGGATTTGACAGATGCCTGGATATGTTAACTATCAAAATGCATAGTACCTACTGTACAAATGGTGCAGAAGGGATAGTAGTATCTGGTTGGGTTTCAGAGTTGGGGTTAAAGGGGTTTCTCCTCAGGGATTGCTTTTTATTTAAAGCTTTTAAAAAAAACAAGTCACTTTGCAATATAGTCCTTAACAGTGTCCTAACTATTCGAATACCCCTCTTGTATGGGCTGCATCACTCCTGGGCGCTATAGCACAGCCCTTTCAATTTCCTTGATGCATGTGCTATCGCTATAACCGCCCCGGCCCTCCCGACATAGTGAAAATCGAATCCAGAGTAATCAAGGTTGTTATATCCACCAATGGAGCCCAAGTCTATATTTTTTTAAATTTGTTTGATTAAAAAGTAAACAAGTAGAACAGTCACAAAAAAGTTTGTGTTTTCATCATATAGAAAGTTATGTATAATCCAAATGAAAAAAAGTAGTTCAACAAAAGGGGTTGTGACATAATGAATAAACAGTATCTAATAATTTAAATTTTTCCCAAAAAAGGTACCATTAAAAGGGGTTGTCTCACTCACATACTTACCCAGTTCTGCTTTTCGGTTTCTTTTTTGAATGAACTGGTTTTACTGGTTCATGGCTACTACTGCCTGAAGTGAAAAACATCTTCTGATAGGTCGAACAGGTCTGTAGCTATAGCGACCTGAGGACAAATGCAGCCCCTACAAGAGGGGGAATCTGGGAATGGTGGGACACTGAAAAGGACACATATTATAAAGTGACTTTTTTTTTGGAAGATCTTTAACATAAAAAGCAATCCTTGTAGTGAGACAACCCCTTTAAGATATGAATCGCCTGCGTTGAAACATTAGTAAATATAGAGCTAAACCATGCACTCCGCAATTTCTACCCTTTGTTGTGACATCCTGTATTGTTATACCCCAACTTCTCAAATGAAAGGATAGCATTTATTATTACCCTCCATTTACAACTCGTTGGAGGTGTCTTAGATTTATCCATCCAATGGCTGTAGCTTGCTACCAAAAAAAAAGGGGTTTCCTTTAAAATAAATTGGGTGGGGGCCAGCTCTCTCCTTGCCGTGGTCCAAATAAACAGATTTTTAATTGTAGTAGTATTGGAGTATGTAAGACCCCAAATTTGTAAACCATTCCAATGGACAATGACTATTCCTATACTATCCCCACAACGGGGAGTAATCACAATGCAGACATTAGAGTAGAAAGAGATCAACCTACCCTATGTAACTTAACAAAGTGAGGTAGCTTTAAAGAAACATTGTAAAGGGCTTGTTCACATGACAGTTTTGATCCGTTGTATGGATCCGTTTTTTAACCACCAAAAACTGCATCCGAAAAACAAAACACAAAAACGCAACGCTGATTGTTTGTGATCCGTTTTGAGTTTTTAAAACATTTTATGGATCCTTTTCCAGAGATATCTCCTCTCTCATCATTCCCCTCCTCTCCTCTCTCTCTCTCTCCCCCCCTTTCTCTCTCTCCCCTCTCTCTTCATCAGCTTCAGCACCTCTGACCCCCTCCTGCTCAGCACCTCCGTCCCCATCAGCGCTCGCACAGCACCCCCCAATCCCCATCAGCTGCTCACCTCTGATCCCCGAAACCTCCATCCCACCCCTCCGATCGCAGCAGCCCCTCACCCCCCGACCCCCACACCTCCGACGCAGCAGCCCTCACCTCCGACCCCCCGCACCCTGACCCCGCAGCCGCTTACCCACCCCCCGAAAACCCCCGATCCCACGTGCTCTCCCCGTCCCCGCACCCCCCGACCCAGAGCTCTTACATACCCCAGTGCGCTTTCATGTCTAAAGCACATCACAGCTTGGAAAATCTGTGCTGCCTTTGGGATCTGCTTTCCGCATCACAAAAGCGGACCCCACCCTTTCCCTGGGGATTCTTTTGCATAAAACCAACAAGAAATGCTTGTCATTTCTTACGACGGACTGCAAAACCGCACAGGAAAGCCCCAAAAGTGCATCGCCGTTCTCTCGTGAAACAGCGAGGGCCCCTTTTTGTCGGGTTACAGCTATGGAAATCACACTGACCTTTGTTGGACCCGTAAAACGGATCCGAAAAAACGGTCACAAAAAATTGTGTGAAAAGCCCCAAATGTACAATTAAAGCTTCGCGGGAAACAAAAAGGTGAGAACCCCTATATCAAACCCAATTTTTGGAAAAAGTCCCCTTCAGTTACCTGTAACAAACAGAAAGTTTTAAAACTTTTTGTTTTGATAATTTTTTAAACCAACAGATTTAAAACCTGATACAATTATTCTCTTCTTTGATATGCTACATGACCACCTTCCCATTGGAAAAACTTGCCCTTAGTCCAGTATAGCGGCTTTTAAGATGGTGGCCATATTCCAAACATAGCCTATAAGATAAGCACCCTTACCCATTACTTGCTAGGGTAATCAGGTCATTTTCCCATTCATTTCTGAAATAAAAAGGTGCCCTGGACTTTTGACTCACCCCATATAGATAAACCAGGTAACGCTGTTCCCCTTAACTCTTTAGGTCTCTGTAAAGTAGTAAGCCAAAAGCGAATTTTAAGCCAATCAGAAGATTAGAAGAGAGAGAGTAAAGGGTTTTGAACACAAAATCTGGGGTAGGAACATCTTCAAGTTCCAGATTGATATGCCCAGATATTGCCCAAAGAAGGGAACACTAAACGTGGAGCTAATTACGAACACATTGCAGACGTTGATCAATTAATATTTTGCAATACCTTATCTTCGGCCGAAATGCGGACTTCATCAAGTTTATGAACAAACTAGTGAATCATGTGGATAAAGGTTTAGAAAATGTGGATATCAAGTGGAGAAGACCTAGAGGATAGCACAAAAATAGTTAGAAAACCTGCATAGAGTCCTACACTATCTTTTTTTTTTTTTTTTTTTGCATTTTTTCCCAAATTTTATTAGAAAAAAAAGGGGTACAAAGAATATCAAATTTTAAGAACAGTGCGATGCACAGTAAAGTAAAAATGCAGAACTTGCGCAAAATATTAATCACCGCAAAGAAAGGAAAAGAAAATAAAACAAAAATTCCACTAACAAATACCTTAAAGGAAAAATTGGTGTACAGCAGTTTTAAAAGTTATACAGTTAAAGGGAACAGGTGGTGCAGCACTCTTGAGCTTGTAAACACGAAATAAAACCCTAGAAAAAAAACAAAAACAAAAAAACCCACATAGGGCATACGCATAATGACAACGATAAATGGAAAAGGGCAACAACGGCCCCAAAAAGCAGGGAGGGCAACAAAGGGGGGGTATATTGAACAAAAAGGAACTAAGGCAAAAAGGGTAAACCTTGGCCGCATGCAAAACAACCCAAAGAACATTCTACACCCAAAAAACCAATCTACAGTCATACAGGGAAAGGGGGAAAGGAAGAAAAAAGGAAAAGGGAAGGGGTAAATTTGGGAAAGGATGAAAAGCTGAAGGCCTCGAGAAACCTTAAACTACAAGGGTTTGGGCTCGGAAGGCAGTGAAGCCCGGAATTTCAAACCCAAGGCGCCCTGTCTGGCTCAGGCCCAAACCTGATCCCTTTTGGGGACATAGTTCCTCCATGTGAAAACATGGGAGCCCCCGAATACCACCTTCAATCGGGGGGGGTCCCGTTTTCCCCGGGCCTGGGGATAACGGTTTTTAGGCCCCCCGTAGAAATGCCTAAAAAAGGGAATTTTGTAGGTGAAGGGGACCTACGTTGAACATAAAAACAATCTGCGGGAAGTGTCCGGGGATGGATATTCCAGAGATGTCTTTAATGACACGATACACTGCACTCCAGAAGGCCAAGGGCAGGCATTCCCACCCTTGTCAACATAGCCCCCCCAAAATTTCCCCATCGCCCGCATGTCTCAGGAACCTGCGGGAACCACATTTCATTTTCATGGGGGACCCTGTACCAGCAATTTTAAATTTTAAACTTGTCTCCTGAGCCCTAGACGCAACAATAGCCCTAGAGTAATCAAAACATTTGCGCCCTTGCTCAGGAGAAAGCTCTGACCGAGATCCTTCTCCCATGCAGCACAGTAGGAGGGAAAGGGGTTTAACCCGTGGCCGGCGGCAACTCGGGGTACAGTGTAAAGATCATTCTCGGGGAGAGCTTTGCTGAAATAATTGTTCGAATTTAGTAAGGGGGCTCTGCGCATGAAAAGTGTTTCCAAAAAGAAAGGAAAAGTTGGTTGGAGAATGAAAAGTGGGAAACGTACCAGGAACCCCTACAGCTAAACTGAAATGGGATAATCGATTACCAGCCCTACCCGGGGGAACAAAAGGGGTAGCTTAAGCTCCCCAAAAAAGGAACGTGGGCCACCACAGGGGGAAAATGGATTGTCCGAAATTGGGAAAGGGGCCCGCTTTTTCAATTAAAATTTTGGGATGTTTTTTTAAAAAACTACCATGCAGGGGTGTTTAAAAAAAGAAAGGGGCCCAAAAAAACGGTTTTGGAAGGGAAGGGGTTAGGTCCAGGGGAGCACGCGAATGACATGAAAACACGTCACGGGGAATACGGGTCCAAAGCTTTTAAACACTAGGGCACACCATGTCCCAATCCCTGCGTATCCGCAGCCCCAAAAAATATTTCCAGTCCGCCCAAGATTTTAGTCTAGTTTGGGGTTGCAAAAGATAGTTGGGGGGGGTGGAGGGCCAAAAGAAGGGCGAAAAAAGGGGGTTGTTTCACGGCCCAAAAAAAGTTTGGAATAAGAAGGGATCGTTTGCGGGGTAAAGGATCGGGGGAATATTGACACTTCAGGATATTGACCTCTCAAAACCCAAAAAAAGCATTGCTTAGTCCAAAATTTTTGATCCCTGTAATTTTCCCAAGTGCAGATTCAAATTGAGAGAGAAAATGCTCGATAAAATAGCCCCAATGGGACCCTAAGTGACAAAACCCTTAGATGGACACCCAAAGGGGTATCTCGCCCAAGCGGCAAGGACCGGAGAGGATACCACACCCCTCGCTTCGGGCTTGGGTAATTAAGCTTAAATTTGACCAAGTATGAAAGCCTGGAGTTACCCCACATAAGAGAGGGGAGGGATGTAGTTTTATTAGTTATTATACTAAAAGATCGTCCACGAACGCGGAGCATTTATATTCGCTCCCGGCAATAGTAATACCCGTATTGCGGAAAACATTTTCCCTGCCAGGACGTACAGGGGAGGCGATGGGGGCAGCCTTTCTTTTTACCCTCGTGATAGGAGGAATCTGATCCATTTAAATTTTCGCTTGGCGGGAAGGATTTTTTTTTAAAGGGGCCCAAAATCTTGGAGATAAAAATGGGTCCCCTCCCTAGACGCCGAAGAGTAGCACCCGAGAGCCCAAGAAATCCTATCAAAGGTTTTTTTTCGTCCCGGGGAAAGGGTCATTAAGGGGATCTTTCAGCCGGGCTTTGGTGTTGATATCTAGAATTTTTAGGGTGTTGTCTCGGCTTCCCTACCCGGGGCAAAACCCACTTGCGGGGGGCCCAAAATCCGGGAGCACAGTTTGGTCTATTCGCTAGGAGTTTTGCATACATCTTTATGTCCACATTTAATAAGGAAATTGGGGGGTAACTGTTGCAAAATTTAGGGGTCTTTTCCCGGTTTGGTATCAAAGCAAAATGAGCCCGACGCAGATGAGGGGAAGGCTTCCCCGGGGATACAAAGTTAAAGGCCGGAGCATCGGGGGGTCAATTCGTCCCCGAAACTTTTAAATTTTTTTGTGAAACCATCGGGGGCCGGACTTTTCCCACCGGCAAGCTCCGTTTACGAGCAAAATTTCCGACTCTGTAACAAAGATTCAAACACTAAAAAAAAAAACAGCGTCAGAAGGGCACGGAGAAAGATGGGGAAAAACTGGCCCCGCGGAGGAATGGGGTGTGGCCAGAGATTATACAGTTGGGATAAAAAGGGGAAAACTTTCCCTAAACTCCTCCGTCGTGTGGGCCATGGAACCATCTGCGGTCCTGATCTGGGGTATATGCATTGCGGACACTCGTTGCCGCAACGCCCTCGCTAACATCCGTCCACATTTATCACTATAATAAAAGCAACTATGGCCGACCTGGAGAAAACGTTTCCACGAAGCTTCCAGTAAACTCTTCACCTCTAACCTAGCTGCTAATAGGTCTCGCAAGGTATCCACCGCCAGAGCCTGTTTATGTCGAAGCTCCAGTGTGGAAACCCTTGACAGGGCGGATTGCAGCTTAGACGCCCTGTCCCTCTTCAGTCTCGAGCCGTGCTTGATCAGGACACCCCGTATAACACACTTAGCGGCTTCCCATTGGATCAGCGGGGAGGAGGAATCATTCCTATGATCCTGAACAAAGTCCGCAATCGTTCTGGATATATCTGCTACACAAACAGTGTCCAATAGCAGAGACTCGTTGAGGCGCCACGACCAGGCAGGCCCAGAGGAAGAAGGGAGGGTTAATGAACAATAAACAGGCGCATGGTCAGACAGGAGAATGTTGCCCACCGCCGTAGAGGAGACCCAAGGCAACGCCCCATGCGACACCAGAATATAGTCTAAACGGCTATACACATTATGAGGGTGGGAGTAGAAACTGAAATCTTTACTGTCTGGATGTTGTAGCCGCCAAACATCGCAAAGTTGCAGTGAAGTGTACGCTTTTTTGATAGTTTTTATGGACGAGTAGGAGAGCGATGACTTACCCGATGAATTATCTAAAACCGGGTCCAGTGTCGCATTTAGATCCCCACACAGGACTATCGTGCCTTGAACTAAGGGCGTCAGCTTCTCCACCAAACGGACAAAGAAACCAGCTTGACCCTGATTTGGGACATAAGCATTGACAATAGTAAAGAGATGACCCTCTATGTCAAGAATCAGACGTCAGTCCAGCTCGCTCGAACCTGATGCACTAAAGATTTATGGAGGGCTATTGCCACCCCCCTGGACCTGGACTCCCGACAGTTCGCAAAAAACCAAGTGGTGTAATACTTGTTTCGTATATTAGGGACATGACCTTCTTTGAAGTGCGTCTCTTGAAGGCACACTACTTTAATTTGTTTTTTATGGAAATGGTAAAGTACCTGGGACCTCTTGCTGGGAATGTTGAGACCTTGCGCATTGAAAGAGGCGAAAGAAATGTCCGCCATGGTTCCTAAGCCACAGAGCGGGCAAGGGAAAGGAAATGAAGGGAAAGGGAGATCGCTAAGGCAGGGAAGAAGGGTGGGGCCACTACTCACAACACACACACACACACAACCAGGAGGCAGGCAATACAGAGGCCTGCAGCTGGAACTACTTAGTCGGCTAACAAGAGCCAAACGTCCCTAGAGCCTAAAAGGAGGGCTTTTTTCGGGACTAAATCCTACTGGGGGGGGGTACAAGCAAACAGATTATAGCAGAGACACAAACATGAAGTATCCAAGCTCCATCGTCCAGATACTATTTACAAGAAAAAGAACAATGAGTAACCGGCCAACCAGAATGTAGGAGAAGGAACGATTAGTTCCAGTTCTAGGGAGAACCCAATAATAATAAAGCAGGAATGAAAGAGAAGACCCATGGCCGACGAAGGGAGTAAGGAGGGGGGAGGGAGAGAGAAAAAAAAAAAGGAGAAGAAAAAAAACCAAAAAAAAAAAACCTTCGGCGACGATAAAGGTCAGGCACAGGAGAAGACAATAATGTCCATCAGAGACTAGCTATTCCAGAAAGGATACTCAAGGGTCACAGGGACCAAATCATACAGGCACCGCATCCAGAAGAGTCCTCACGGGGGATTGGAAGCTATGGAAGAGTCTGTGCGATGTCGTCGACGTCTGTTCCTCCGCGGGGGGAGCCCTTGCACATCCAGCGGTGCTCGGGGATTGGGCTTATTGGCAACAGAGCCCAAGGAGGGCCATGGAGGAAGGACTAAGTCCTGGATGTTTAGTTCCTGCAACGCTGAGGGGAGATCATCAGGAGAACGAATCGCGAATGACTTCTCTTTCCCCCTTATAAACAGGGCGAAGGGGAAACCCCACCGGTAAGGGATATGGCGCTCCTGTAGCACAGCGAGAAGAGGTTTTAAAGCAGCTCTTTGGGCCAAATTATGCCTGGAGAGGTCTTGAAGCAGGAGTATAGGGGCATCCTTGAAGAAAAGTTTTTGCCTCTGACGGGCGTAGCGCAGAATGTCATCTTTCAGCTGGTAGAAGTGGACCCGGCAGATAACGTCCCTAGGTTTCTTGGGATCCAATGTTGGAGGACGAAGTGCCCTGTGGGCTCTGTCGATTTCAGTGGGGGCAGACGGATTTCTCGCCAATAAGTCGTTGAAGATCATAGAAAGCACCGGAAGAAGATCATGGGATTGTGACGGGATTCAGGCAGGCCTCGGACTCTAATGTTGTTTCGCCTCTCCGATTCTCTGATCATCAATATGTTTTGAAGCGCAAAAATCTGGGCGGAGTTTTTGAGACGAAGAGGACTGGAGAGCCTGCATGGTTAGTGAGTTAGATTGTTGAGTAAGGTCCAATGAGGATACTTTAGAGCTTAGCGAGGACAGTTCAGATCTGAAGAGAGAAATTTCTTGTCTGTATTCAGTTATGATATGATTAGCCAAGGCTGAGAGATCATCCTTGGAAGGTATGGACTGTGTAAATCTGTGCAGGTCAGAGAGCGTGATTGGTCTGTTATCCTCCGCAGGTACAAATGGAGACCCCGGTGAGCTATGGAAGTCGTCCCGGACAGAAGGTGTACAGGAGGGTGTATCAGAATGCTCTGGGTCCTGCATATTGATGGTCGAAATGCGTGGCCGATGACAGGGGGAAGTGAGAGGAGGCAGGGCCGTCGCTTCGGGGGGGACAGCCTTCAGGTGAGCGATAGGTGAGGAGGGGGTCACCGTGAATAAGCTTCGTGCAGGTGAGCTCGCTGAATCCCCCCAGGAGGAGCCCGTGGACCATCTCGGAGAGGGCTTGCTGGTTGGGGAAATGGCCGCATGCCAGGGAGCATGCAGCGAGTGAGCCTGGGGGCACATGGTGGTGTCAGAGCATGAAAATGTGTCCTGTATAGGGCATGATTTCGGCCCTGGTGTGACTTGCCCCGCTGGGTCCCCACTACAGGGGTCAAATTGCGCCAAAACCCCCTTTGGGGTTGAGAGCAGGGACTCCTCAGCCTGAGATGGGAGTGTGAGATGCCCCAAATCCGTGGTGGACAGTTCAACAGCAGCAAGGGCCTGATGGGTTGGAGTCAGCAAGTCCTTGGGTGAGGGGACCGGAGAGTCCAAGATGGAGGCCTGCTGAGAGTCCTGCGTCCCCAAACCCGCCCCTGTACCTTGCAGACTGATTGATCGTCGGTCCGGTGCTGCCAGCCGTGCCGGGATGACTGCGGGCGTCTCTGCTCTGGTCTCGTGCGGTGATGCGGTACCGGCGCTCATAGGGCCCGACAAGTACACTGCGGCCGGTATGTCCCGAGGAGCGCAGCACGGCGTCTGTGGTGCGAAGCCAGGCTGTGCAGAGGCCAGCGTGCAGGAAGAAGCTGAGGCGCCATCTTCACTGCCTACGTGACAGGCAGTCTCCACGACCAGTCGGCCGTCCGGTGTCAGCGGCGAAGCAGGTCCCGACAGCCAGAGGTTAGTCTCCGGGGTAGTGGGAGCGGAGGCAGTTTGCTGGGCGCCTGTGTCTGCGGCGCGGCCTCCGCCATGTTGCCGAGTGCCACTCCTCACTGCTGCGGAACGGGCCAGGAGAGCTGTTGGCTGGAAGAAAGCTCCTATGTCTCTCTGGTGAGACGGGGGACGGGTGGAGGACTTTTGGGTCTTCTTTTTAGTAGTTTTCCCCATGATTAGCGCGTCAGATCGGCCGAGTTGCTGGGAAGGGACGAGGAGCTCCAGAGAACACATCTTCACGCGGCCATAGCTAGGACACGCCCCGAGTCCTACACTATCTTCTCTGTCTCCTATGCGTATACAGATAAAAATAACCAATGCGCCTCACCATTTGGAAATTCACCTGACCTAATATAAAAAGTAAGTAGAGTATATTTACTGCACTAAATCAAACACAAAATCAAATATCTGAGACAATAATAGTTCCTTGTTAATAAGAGTGTTACAGGAGAAAGCGATCGATTATGTTAACACGTGTTCACATCATAAATTTTCTTTATTAACCAAAAGCTAAAAAGGGACTGAAGCCCAAGGTCAAATGGTTCATTGTGCTTAACCTACGCTAAAGAACATAACTGCCTTATGACATCATAAAATGTCTGAAGCCCATTATAGCTTGACTAATTTAATACTGTTCAGCTGTTTGTCTGTGGGGCTGACGTCATGCATATTATCTGGTCACTATTTCCTGAAACCATCACTATTTGTTGTTTTTAACAATGATACAGGTATGGTCAAAATGACCAAAGAAGATACATCCTACCAAGGAGGAAATTTAAAAACACCTAGTTATTTCTAATGTATCTGTACTCACATTTACAAAATTACAATACAGTTTTGTCCATAATGTCACTTAAAGGTAGAGGTCATAATTAATGCTGGTTAAATTTGATTTTCAAGCAGGCAGTGTAGAACTCGACTGAGGTTACTGTGGTCCATCATGAGACATGAGGGTCTACTCTCCATCTATACAAAACATGTGTATATCCGCCTTTCATAGGGTATTCTCATCTCAGACATTTATGGCATATCCTGTGGTGTGGGTCCCACTTCTGAGACCACAACTAGCTCCAGAGCTGATTTCCCGCAACCCCTGTCTAGCCTGGTGTCATGAGCGTTGCTAGGATCCTAAAACATCTGGGCAGAAGCCCTCTGTGTTACATTTTACTCAACTGGGCTGGGTTTACACAGAATTTTTCACGTTGTGAACTGTATGGCATGTATTCTTACAGATAAATTTTATGCATATTCCCCAATAGATACTGTCCATCATCTCAGCAGTACACTACAATGAAAATCAGTGCTGACAAATTTTTCGTTTCAAAACCACTCATTTATGTATGATAGTGTAATACCTCTAAATAATACAGTCACCAAATAATACACCTGTAATTGGGGCAAATATACTACTTGTATTATCGTCAAACTGTTGCTAAAAAAACCTCCCACAATACCAAGACCATCAATCCGAATTCTATCACTACCTAAGGACCAAATAATACTGCAAGACCATGACCACATGCGAGCACCACATAGTGACTACCAGTTGTACACAGGCTCTGCAGACATATAAGTGATTACAGTGCAGTTACAGCTAGTGACTCACAGCTGACGACATCTCTTATCAGAGTGGTTCTCTTCCCCTTGTTTTTTACCTTTCAGCCCAGACCGCCAGGATGACTTCTCCTGGCCACGACTCATCTCAGCAGAATTTATCATATACACATCTTACAATCCTCACTTTTCCAGCAGCTACTTACCAGCTCCCTACTTCTGTACAAAATCCCTATTGGGTGATAGGTGGAGGGTTATGGGATGATAAGTAGGAGCTTATTTTGCAGCTGGAGGGGGTACAGGCTACAGCTTACAGGAGGCACAATCTCCTGAGGGAAGAAAGAGGAACAAACCCCAGGTGGTTGTGCTGCGGCTGTTACCTGCCACCCCGAGGATCATATTATGCAGTCTGAACTCAACCCCCTGTACCTTCGGAAAATGAGCCACAGCCATGACTTTAAGGGGGGTGCAGTAAATAGAGTTTAGTACTGTCATAATTTTAGCATTGTTTATATTAGGTAAAAGGCCCCCTAGTAATTAGGTATATAGGTCCCTTTGGTAAGTAGATAGTTATAAACTTAGAAGGTAGATAGATATAAACATCCCTTAGTAGGTAGGTCAGTATGTAGTTCCCCTCTTTAGGTAGGTAGGTATATGTCCCCTTCTTCAGTAGGTAGGTACATAGGTCCTTTTATTTGGTAGGTTTGTATATAGGTTTCCTTCTTAGGTAGGTAGGTATATAGGTCCCTTTCTTAGGCAGGTAGGTAGTTAGGTAGGTAGGCAGATATAGAAGTCCCCTCCTTAGGTAAGTAGGTATATAGGTCCTCTTGTTAGGTAGGTATGTATATAGGTCCTCTTGTTAGGTAGGTATGTATATAAATCCCCTTCTTAGGTAGGTAAACAAGAAAAGGCAGCACACCTAATAAAACTCTAGAAAGGCGGGGTGCCAGCAGAAAAAAAAGCCAGGTGAAGGCTTCCAAACGAATAAAAAACTAGAAAAATTCCGCAGCACTCATCAGGTAAGGTGAAAAAATAAAACAATTTATTCCCACATGTCACAAGGCTTGTGACATGTGGTGAATAAATTGTTTTATTTTTTCACCTTACCTGATGAGTGCTGCGGATTTTCTAGTTTTTTTTTTTTTTCCTTCTTAGGTAGGTATATAAGTCCCCTCATTAGGTAGGTATATAAATCTCCTAGCTGTATGGTATGTCCTTAGGTAATTATTAAGTCCCAATCTTTGATAGCTTAATAAGCCCTCTCCTTAGTTAGGTAGGTATATTGACCACCAATAACAAAATAATAACAATATTTATACTCACCTCTCCCCCGTTCCCCCACCGAATGCCTTGCACGTCTGCCTGACACAGGCAGCGTGATGTGATCTCGCCCCCAGCACAGGGATGCTACTCCCAGCAACTTCTAGGCCACAAAGCTTAGACAGAATGACTACGCTTTGCAGCCTAGTAGAGGCAGCGGCGCAATGAAATTACTTCATCACGCTGTTGTCCAGTTGACTGTTGTGGCCCGCAACAGTAGTTTTCAACTGTATGCCCGTCCTGAGGACATGCATACAGTTAAGCAGACTTGGTTCAGGACAGCAGCTGTTTTACCCGTATAGCTTGTGTGGCTCTGTCTGGTCACTCATATGGGAGCTCAGCTGTATTTGGAACCACCATAGATGTAAATGGAGAGAATTGTACAAGCATGGTCCCAAAAATTCACCAATCAGACATTTATGGAATTTGCTATGAATGCCTGAGATGAGAACACCCCTTTAACTGCCCTTAAAAAAATTATGTTATTACTGAATACACAAAACTTAACATTAAAAGTTGTTGTCCTATAGTGATTACCTATTCTACGGACAAGTGATACATTTCACTTGTGGCACAATTCCTTTAACAGGGTATAATAGATGATTGTTAAATTATTTAGTTAATGGGATAGATTATTAAGTCAACTAAAATGTGGGTAGTCTTCTGCTGGATCAATGGGGCACCTTAACACGTTAGAACCAAGGTTTACTGAAAGATCCTGTGGCGAGTGTGACCCCTTCAAAAGGTACAGACTAGATACAATGTTATATGGTTATCATTACAGCATGCAAGTTGGCCAAAAAAGTCAAATTGATATAACTTTAAAATGTTCTTATTAGACACAGTTATTTCTGTCTTTAAAGATTATAACAATTTACTGCTAACTGTTAATAGTCATCTTAATTGTGATCTCCATGAAATCCCCTTCTGAATGTTTATTCTTAGATATGGAATTTTAAGAAAAGGGTTCAAATTCCAAAACATTTCTGGATGTCCATAGAAAATAGCACCACTGATTTCTTGGTCTTTTAAACTTGGATACATTTAGTAATTCATGTGTGTTCTCCTGTATTCCCCCAAGATACAATTTAATGCTTCCAGATGTGTTACAGGCTATTAGCCAAATCCTGGGATAAACTGATATGTATTGTGCTAAGGAAACACAATTTCAATACTTATAATATGAAATGTAGAACTCAACCTTGACAGTCATACAAAAAACGGAAAATGGAAAACAAAAGATAAACAATATAGCATGACATGCATATATTTGAAAACAAGCTGAAAGGAGTTGTTTCATTACATTGATTCATCTCACCTTAGTCCTGTTTTCTTGGTTTCATTTTGAATTCAGGGGCGTGTTTACTGGTTTCTACTAGGCTGCATTAGAAGCCAGGTCTGTAGCTATAGCAACCAGTGCTGGCAGCCTATCATGAGAGGTTGAACAGGTCTATAGCTATAGCGATCTGAGGAGCTGCTGCAGCCCATACAAGAGGGGATATCTCAGAATAGGTAGGATACTGGTAATGGATATATATTGCAAAGTGACTTGTTTTTGCAAGATATTTAACATAAAAAGCAATCCTTTTAGTGAGACAACCCTTTAAATTCATGTTAAAAGACATGATGAAAAGATACAAGATGTTGTAACTTTTATATTGATTTTCTAATGTACAACAGCCATGCATGTCTCTAAATATATCATTTGTGATTTATCAAAAGTAAAGCATGGTCGCAGGACATAGCATTATGCAATATATCTAAGAGCATCATCACAATATTTTTGTACTGACTTTATATGCTTTAAAGAAAATGTTCATTTTTTGATTAATTATGCTATTACTAATTGCAAACAACCTTCACTTGTTAATCGGTGTTTCTAAAAATGACATAATGCATCCAATATCTTATCACGGAAAAGTTAACATTTATGTTATTACATCTTCCTCCTACAACTTTTCCATATCCAGGGCTTTATCACCATCATGATCATTTTATCTATAAACTAAGCACACTGATCAATAGGGCAGTGTGAAGATCAATAGGTCTTCTTGGTATATTTAGAAAAAACTTTCCCTTTTCATTAATCACTGTACTGCCGTTCATTGGAAGTTTTCTTTACATAATATATAAGTGTTCTTAGGAAGGGCAAAAAAGATGATCTAGTTGACCAGGATTTGTGAATAAACATCAATTTCTAAATTGGATACAGCACTGCGAAAATATAAGCAAAAACAATCAAGGTGTGCAAGCTTAGAGTATGTTCACACGGCGTCTTGGGTCCGTGTGAACATACGCTTTTGTGATGCGTGTCTTGGTCCATCTGAACGGACCCAGACACGCATCTAACAATGAGCAGTGAGTTTAACACTGCCGGCAATGGGAAACGTTCACAGGAGTGATCACCGATGCGTGCTTGCATCGTGTCTGCCCGACCCGTCTTTCGGAATCACTCCAAGAATTGACATGTCAATTCTTGGAGTGGATCCGAAAGACGGATCGGACATACGCGATGCAAACACGCATCGGCAATCAGTCGTATGAACGCCGATACGTGTTTCCCATTGCCGGCAGTGTTAAGCTCACTGCTCATTGTTAGATGCGTGTCTGGGTCCGTTCAGAGGACCTTGACACGCATCACAAAAGCTTATGTTCATATGGACCCAAGATGCCGTGTGAACATACCCTTAGAAGTAAAGACCTCAATCCATAGTACAAAGGCAAAAAAAGCAGAACCACTAAAAATAAAAAAAAGGATAATTTAATCACCCATGTCAGTACATACTACTTTTCAAATCCTCCATGCTTGAAAATGGCTCCATGGAGGAGTTGAAACATAGCATGTACTGACTTGGGTGATTAAATTATCGTTTTTTTTTATTTTTTGGTGGTTCTGCTTTTTTAAACATCAGTTTCTGATCTACTTAGTCTGTAGAGTTGAAAACAGATGTTATTAAGACTGCCCTAGGTGTCAAAAGAGTAAGGGGCTGCAGTCAAGGAGAAAGGGGCCATGGAGGAGGAAAAAAATCGGGAATCTGAGGGGTGGAGTCAGTGAGGGACCAGCTGCAATTGACTGCTGATGCAAGGAGAGAGTTGTAGAGAGGTCACCTTACTATAAATGACGTTGTGTTGATTGTCTATATTCCCTTTGGTTTAGCCAAAGTGGAGAGTGTGTGTACATTGGGAAGCTGATTGAAGTTTGAGAACACATGGATATAGAGTGTGAACAGAGGGAGAAACTCCCTTCCCACAGGCGAGCCACCAAAGTATGTGTCAAAAGATTGAAAGCTATGGCTAACATTCGAAATCTGTTAGCAGTGTTACAAGAGTGTTGCTCTACCGAGTTTCTGTTCCAGTTCAGTTCAACCAAGTTTTGTCTGCAACTGGGTTGCCATCTACTTTTCTCAGCTCGCCTATAAGATTATGCACCTCGTAATTAGAGTGCATGTATACTATGGACATCTATTACTATGAATGTTTTCTACATGACATTAGCTACAATATCTTAGGTACAGCTAAATTTCAAACTGACAATGAAGAGTTTTGCTGCTGATTTGCCATGCATATATGTATGTGGCTATATGTGTACAGTAGCAAATTGGGGGAAGTGCAAAGAATGCAGGTGTTAGTGCAGCCACTTAAATGCTTTAACAAAATGGGATTCCTCATTCCGTTTTTCCAATAAGTCCCTTGTGCTCCCCATATAGCAGATTTCTAAGAGTGATAACATAACCACAGAAAAATGGGACATAAATTACCGAAAAACTACAAAGCCACACTTACAGCTCAATGGCTGGTGGATACACTGGATACAAGCAGCAGGCGTCTCTGGCCCTTGTGCTGCATGGGAAAAGATAACAGGTGCCATTAATTAATGAGCAAATGCTCTAGGTACTAGTTCACACCAGTATGCAAAAAGCCACAGTATAACAAATGGGCAGACTGCAAAAAATGCAACAATACCGATGAAAATTGCATATAAATAAAGCGATACAAAGGGTAACGCCATTCATACAGTTACACCATGCTGGGTTTCAGCTTATATCACCCACACAAAAGATGGGCAAGCTGCTGAGCACTTAGAAGGTGCACTGCACAAAATACTTGTACCCTAAGCTCCCCAGTATTTTAGGGCAAAAAAACACTGGATACTAGCAGCAGGCGTCTCTGACCCTTGTGCTGCATGGGAAAAGATAACAGGTGCCATTAATTAATGAGCAAATGCTCTAGGTACTAGTTCCCACCAGTATGCAAAATGCCACAGTATAATACATGGGGAGACTGCAAAAAATGCAACAATACCGATGAAAATTGCATATAGATAAAGCGATACAAAGGGTAACGCCATTCATACAGTTACACCATGCTGGGTTTCAGCTTATACACCCACCAAAAAAATGGGCAACTGCTGAGCACTTAGAAGGGTTCACTGCACAAAAAAACTTTCCCCAAAACCTCCCCAGTATTTGGGGCAAAAAAACACTGGATACCACACGGGCGTCCCTCCCTTGTGCTACAGGGGAAAAATAACGGGTTTCCCATTAATTAATGAGCAAATGCCTAGGACTATTTTTCCCACCAAGAAAAAACCCCACAAATAATACAGGGGAGCCCTCAAAAAATGCAACAAACCGATGAAAATTGCAAAGATAAACATAAAAGGGGGTTTAACCGCCATTCAACAGTTAACCTGCGGGTTTTTAAGCTTATACCCCCACACAAAAGATGGGCAACCGCCCACACTTAAAGGTGACTCACAAAAACTTTACCCTAACCCCCCTTATTTTTAGGGAAAAAAGATAACAACGGAAAAATATCAAAAATAAGGTTTTTTTAATTATACAGTACTCAGTACCAAGCTCGCAAGCCAACGAAGGCTCCCATTTCTTGCGAGTCCCACACTAAAAAAAACAAAACCACAGAAAAATGGAATAAATTTTCCAAAAACTACAAACCACACTTACACTCAAAAGGCTGGGGATACACGGAAACCAGCAGCAGGGGCTCGGCCCTTGTCTGCATGGGGGAAAAATAACAGGGCCATTAATTGATGAGCAAATGCTCTAGGTACAATTTCAAGAAATTTTTGAGTCACCTTTCTAAGTGCTGACACTTGCCCAATTTTTGTGTGGGTGATATAAGGGGAAAAACCCCGCATTTAACGTATGAATGGCGTTTCCCTTTTTATCGCTCTATTAATCAATTTTTATCGGGATTGTTGCATTTTTTGCATCTCCCCATTTTTTTACTTGTCAATTTTGCATACGGTGTGAAATATACCTAGAGCATTTGCTCATTTAAATTAAAAGGGACCTGTTATCTTTTCCCCTGCACACAAGGGGCCCGAGCGCCGCTGTGCCAGTGAACCACCACCATTTAGCTGAAGTGTGCTTTGTAGTTTTTTGGTAATTTATGTCCCATTTTCGGGTGGTTTTTTTTATTTTTATAAAGGGAGGGACTATAAGAAATAGGGGGCCTTTCGTTGGGTTGCGAGCTTGCTACTGTACTACTGTATCAACAATACCTCATATTTTGATATTTTTTTATAGTTACCTTTTTTTTCCTAAAATACAGGGGGGCTTAGGGTACAAGTTTTTGTCAGGCACCTCTAAGGCTGGCACTTTCCCATCTTTTTTGGGGGGGATATAACTGAAACCCAGCATGGTTAACTGTATAAGGCGTTTTCCCTTTGTACGCTTTTCATTGTACAGACAGGCTACAGGTATTGCCGGGTTTCTGTCACTAGGTGGAAATAGCCAAGTGGGATAAAAAATCCACCAAGGAACCTGGCCTTGGGGGATAAGACCAGCGTTGTTTTTTCACCACTCTAAGTGGTTGGCAACTAAAAGGGGTAGTTTTGGGTTTTCCCCCGTTTTTCCCGGTTGGGTCTAATTGGGGGTAGACAAAAGCGTTTGGGGGGCTCTACCCCCCATTTCCAGGCCACATTTTGGATAGGGGTGGGGGTCCATAAAAAAACTGGGGCCTTCAGATTACAGGGGGGTGTGGTCTCTGCGAGAGTGGGGCTGTGGCAACGGAGAGAGGCCTGGTCCCCCCGACCGGAAAGAAGCCCGACCCCGCTTGGTAAAGTTTTTTATGGTGCTCGCGATTGGGTGAGGCCACTGATAGAGAGGTCTCTAAACCCTTTTTATATTAGGGGCGGGCCCAGGAATTTTTGTTTTGTTTTCTGTATAGCTCTTGAGCCAATAAAACTGGCTGAGGGCCCAATTTAACTAACCGTTTTGGGGTGCCATTATCCGTTTACCAAAGACGGGGATCCGGGAGCTAAATACCCCCCGGGCGGCCAAATGGGGGCCGGACTTAAAAAATGAGCTTCACACTAAAACAATTTTTCATCGGTATTGTTCATTTTTTGCAGTCCCTTCCCCATATTTTACTGGGCATTTTTCATCTGGTGTAACTATACCCAGAGCATTTGCTCATTAATTAACGGCACCTGTTATTTTTTCCCATCAGCAAAAGGGGCCAAGACGCCTGCTGCTGGTATCCAGTGTATCCACCAGCCATTGGTTTTAAGTGGGCTTTGTATTTTTTTGGGTAAAGTGAAAACATGCAGAAAAATTTTATTGGTTTAGGACTATGTTGTTTGTTAGGTCTTTAGCTTACTCGATTATATTGCATCTACATCCACTGCTACAGGCAGCCCTGAACTTAGTGTTATGAGGAAATAAACAATATCTTGTTTCTATATTGTAAGATCAATCAACTATATACACAACTCATAAAAAGCTAAGAATATTTGGCTTTTGTTTGAAATTTTCGGATAGAAAAAAAAGGGGGGACATTCTGAAAACTGTTTTGGTCTAAGATTTTTTGTTTGCCTAGCAACCCAAACAGTTTTCCCCCTTTTATTTCATATAGGCTCTAAAAAAATGAAAGGGTAACTTTTGGGGTGATTATAGTGCCGAGAAATTGTACTGTCTTGAGAGTTTGTTTAGTGTTTGCATTGAGTTCTAGAGTTTGAGCTCCTTCTTGTTCAGCCTAACTTTGCTCTTTCTGAGTTTGTAATAGTCCTTAAAGGGATGTTCCAAGAGTTGAAAAAGCTCTTTCGTCTGGCATGATCAAATAATAGAAGAAATGGATCATAGTTACTTCCTGGATGCTTCTGTTCAATCATGGCAGCTGTACTGTTCACCTTGGCTGTAATTCATGTGAGAGGTGCAGCCAGTCACAGGCCACAGCGGTCAGGTGCATGTTTTTCAACTCTCTGAACACCACTTTAAGGGGCTGTCTACACGGCACAGGACAATACCGGCGGGTTTTAAACCTACCGGTTTTGTCCCGTTTTCGGACGTGCACAAGGCCGGGGGACCGTTTTTCTTCATGGTTTGCAGAGAAAAGCCCTCCCCCTTCACAGAGTAAAAGGTAAATTAGGGGTATCTTTTGGCTGTGTTCACACGGCTTATTCAAGCCGTAATTGCGGGACGGATCCCACCTGCAATACGGCTTGAATAAGGGCCGGGGGGGGGGCGGGGGAGCTGCCGCCGACCCCTAGAAATGCATTATTTACGGCGCGTACCTCAGAGTGGTTTTTTGTCAGGCTCACAGGTGAGGGATAGGTTTAGGGTAGATTCAGGGAAGGTCTGTTTAGGGTTCGTTAAGATTTATTATTATTGCCTCCAGATTGAACTCACTCATGGTGTCACCATTAATAGTATTCCTGCCATCATCTGCCTTGCTGTCCGTCCATTTAATCATCTTACAGCTAGTCAATCTAGTTTTCAGTTGATGCACACTCCAAAGTGTCATTGCTCGTGACTGCTGGCCCTATTTAGTTCTGTTTGTAGCCAGGAGTCATCAACCTCATTACACTTCTCTATAATATTGTGCCAGTAAAATATATGTAGATGGCAAAGAGGCTAATGTAAAGAACAGAGGACAATAAAACTAAAATAAATCAGTTGTAATTTCAGAGCACATTCAAGGAAGATGTGTACAAAGTAAGGCCGTGTTCACACGGCTTATTCCCGACGGATTTGTGAGCTTTTTTGACTCACAAATTTCCCCCGTGAATAAGGGCGGACGGGGCGGGGCCGGACGCGGGGGGGGCGCCCCCCCCCCCCATAGACAATGAATTTTTTACGGCGCGTCCGCGCCGGAAATAATGTCATGCCTTTTCCCCCCCCCCCGGCGGATTCCCCAGGGGGGAGCAACGGATTCCCTGTTCCTATTAAGCAGTGGATTTCCGTTATTTCTGCAGCGGATTGCGCCGTATGAGCGCAAAACCCGCGGTACGGCGCCAAACCCGGGGAGAAAAAGCGTGTGAACAGGCCTAAGGGGGTTTTTTCAAAACACAATTTCTTTTTCCCCATGCCCCATCCCCAACCTTTTTCTCCTAATAAATAAAAATTTCTTTTTTCCCCTAACGGACTTGACATGGCCAAGTATTAGATAGTGGACCAATCATTTATTATTATTTATTTTAAAGCATCATTAATTTCAGGGCGCTGTACATTTGGGGGGAGGGGCATACATAACTTATGTCAAAGTCTAATGGCAACAATAAATGATTAACAACTGGTACAGTGGAACAGAGGACCCTGCCCGAAAAGGCTTAAAAGCTACAAGGGAGGAGGAAAGAGACAGAAGGTGAGAGGCAGACATGTTTGTGGGTGGTGTAGTGGCAGCAAAGTTATTGTATGTTATAGGCTATCCAGAAGCGATTGGTTTTAGGTTGCTTTTGAGGCTGGTGAGAGTGGAGGAGAGTCTGTTGTGTTGGGATGAGTTCCAGAGTATGGGGGAAGCATGGGAGAAGTCTTGGAGATGGTTGTATGAGGAGCTGATATGGGGAAAGCAGAGAAGAAGATTCTGTGAGGAGCGGAGATTGCGTGAGGGGAGATGTCTGTAGATTAAGGCAGATATGTATGGAGGAGAGAGGTTATGGAGAGCCATGTATGTCATGGTTAGTAACTTGAACTGGATTCGCTGGGCAATAAGTAGCCAGTGAAGGGATTAGCAAAGGGGGAAGGCGGAGGAGAAGTGAGGAGAAAGGTAAATAAGATGGGCAGCAAAGTTGAGGATGGTTTGAAGGGGAGCAAGAGTGCTAGATGGGAGGCCACAGAGAAGGATGTTGCAGTAGTCTAGGTGGGAAATTATGAGGGCATATACAAGTATTTTTGTAGTATCAAATTTAATTTGAATTATTGATTGATGGGACAGCTTCCTTAAAAATCCTTTAAACATATTGATACATATTTCATTCTTACATATTTTGCATGTTTTTTTCCCAAATACATGTTTCTACAAGTATGTATAGAGTAGATTTATAGATAATTCATTATAATTGTCATAAAATGTAATTGCAAGGCTTAAAGACCACGTTGAAAACTGTCATGGTCTAAGACTTTCTTTGTTGCCCATAGCAACCAATCAGAGCGCCCGTTTCATTCTTTCAGAGCACTAGATGAAATATAAGGGGAACTCTGATTGGTTGCTATGGGCAACAAAGAAAGTCTTAGACCAAGACAGTTTTCATACATGTGGCCCTAAGTGACCCAACTTTGATACATTACAGAAATACAAGTGATAATGCATTTCCAGAATGGTTGTATGAATTGTATGATTCAGTATTTGCCAATAGTGTTTTCCATTTCACTATTACCAGCAGAGTTTATTTTTAGATTTGCCTCTCTTAAATTCTCAGCTCCATCTTCCTTACAGAAGTGGCACCATGGAGACTGACCCTGGGTCCATGATGTCATGGAATATTCTGTTATTAGGACATGCACTGCAGGGGAAGGTGACAGAGTGATTATACAGGCAGTGTCTCGCACAGGAGTCAAATATGATGGATTTAAAATTGAATCAAGTCTAGTTGGTTTGATTTATTTGGTCATTAACTCTGAAAGTTGCTATTAACTCTGTTTCCAGATGTGACTAAAATGCATAAAAATATTTTCTGTCCCAGGGCTGTTAGTCTATTTAACCCATGGTCTGAATGATTTGTGGTAGAGTATTTCTCAGTCTGCACTCCGTGTGACTTAAAGCATGTTTTTGGTCACACTCTGGGTTCATAGAGTGAAGGATGAAGACAACATCGCACATAATTTATGTTTGAAGAGACTCCTTTCAGGACCACTCCAGTTTTTTTTCCCTTTAGTTCGTTAGAAGCTGCTTCTAGGTGCCCAGTAGTGCCAGTAATTTTGCTTACTTCATGTGACCTGCAATCTGAGTTGCTGAAACGCACAGCATGTTTGTGTGCCCCCAGGGTCATTTTAACCAACTGGTGGGCCCACTGCAAAAATTTCATAATTGCCCCCCCCCTTAATATTTTCATATAGTACACTATTAAATTAATAAGCACCTGCAGTGATTTATAACAACGTGTTTGTTTTTGCCATTCTGCCCCTAATTTTATTTTTCAGTTGACATACCTAGAGGTAGTGCTGGTTCCATTACATAACAGATAGACCCAATGCACACTGAAAGACCCAATAAACTACAATGGGGTCTGTTGGGTTTCCATTGTAGTGCCTTTAGTTTTAGTGGAAAAATTACTGCAGCGTGCTGCTTTTTTTTGTCATTTTTTATGGAATCTGTAATGGCGACTCGAAAAGGAACCACTGACACAGATGTGAACCAGGCCTAATAATGTGATCTCTTCCTGTGCTAAACAATATGCTTGTGATGCAAGCAGAATGTGCATAGTGTTATTAGTTTAGTAATTGCTACGTACATTGTGTAATTCGCTAGTGATGCGCGTATGATGGATAGATAGATAGATGATAGATAGATAGATAGATAGATAGATAGATAGATAGATAGATAAGAGAGATGAAACAAGATATTAGATAGATATATAGTTAGTTAGATAAATAGACAGATATAAAGACATGAGATGAAACAAGATGATAGAGATACAGTAGATAGATAGATGTGAGATGAAACAAGATATTTGATAGATAGATGTGAGATGAAACAAGATGATAGATAGATAGATAGATAGATAGAGAGTTATGCGCATACCTACCAACTCTCCCTGATCATCAGTGAGACTCCCTGAAAAGGGGGAGTCCTCCTGGTCTCCCTGAAGAGTTGGTAAATCTCCTGCTATGGTAGGTTTGCCAGCAATCTGGTAAATCACCGGCAAGGAGGGTTTTACTGCCAGGGGGCCAGTTCCAGTATTTTAGTTGTACTGGCCATATCAAGTACTGGTAACTAGAATACACTCTTGGGCATGCCTATTAGGGGATGTTCACATGGCTTGTTTGGACACTGATTTTTTAGCACCCAAAAAAGCATCAAAACCAGATTTAAAAGTGGGAGTGCCAAAGGTGCGGCGCATGTAGCAACACATATTTGCATAGTCACACTCTCTTGTTGGTGAGCCACACCCCCCGAAAAACCTCACCCACTCCACCTAACTTTGTAACAACTCTGGAAGAAAGCTAAATTAGGGTTTTGGCGTCACTCAACTTTCCTGGACTGTTGGATAGCCTATTCAGCATCCAGGAGAGCTGGGAGATATCGCCAAACTGTGCCTGAACCTAAACAATTTTACAATACAATTAATATTACTACCATACATTGATTATATAGTGGTAGATACTAGTGTACACGGGCTCTACAGACTGTATATACCACCATACAGTGACCATACAGTGCTAATTAACAGTTGTACACAGGCTCTGCAGAAATATAAGTAAAGTTACATCCAGGCAATTATAGGAGACATCTCTGAAGAGTTGTTCTGTTTCTCTTCTTCTTCTTCTCCACCTGTCCCAGACCGCCATGACGACTTCTCCCGACCACGACTCTTCATTGTAAATGTTACAAAACAAACATCTTAGACTCCTCACTTTATCAGCACTTCTCTACCAATTCTTATATCTCTAGAAACTCCCCATTATATAGCGACCCAAATGGTAATAATGACCCCCTTGTGTCCCAAACAGTAAAAGTAACCCGAAACGGCTACAGGGCTCCCATTTGTGCATAAAGTTTTAGTCTTGTTTTGTATACCAATATAGGAAGTAGTTAAATTCCTTAAGACAGTATATTGGTACACCCCCAAACTAGGTAGGCAGTCCTCAATTAGGTAGGTGTATATTGCTCCATTAGGTAGGTAGAGTTATAGGTCCCCCTATAGATAGGTATCTCGGTCCCCTATTAAGTAGATAGGTCGTTACATAGGCCTCCCAACAAGTAGAAATATAGATCCCTATTATGTAGTTATATAGGACCCTATAGGTAGCTATTTGAACCCTATAGCCAGGTAGATGCCCCCTGTAGCCAGGTAGTAGCCGCCTCTAGCCAGGTTGATGCGCCCTCTAGCCAGGTAGAAGCCCCCTCTATCCAGGTAGCTGCCCCCTGTAGACAGGTAGCTGCCCCCTGTAGCCAGGTTGTTGCCCCCTTTAGCCAGGTTGTTTCCCCCTGTAGCCAGGTTATTACCCCCTTTAGCCAGGTAGATGCCCCCGTAGCCCCCTGTGGCCAGGTAGACACCCCCTGTAGCTAATGAAAATAAAATAATAAAAGGTACTCACCTTTCCATGTTACCTGCAGCGCGACCAGGTCTTGGAGCTGGTGAACGGTGTAAGCGGTGTGACATCATCACGCCACTTACGCCGCCACACAGCTCCGGAGATCCCCTGGGCCGGCAGATACTGCCGACCGAGGAGATCCAGCTACGCAGGGGGCGTGATGAAAACCATGCATCACCCCCCCTGCGACGCTGATGTGTATGTACAGCGCTCACTGAGTACATTAACCCCTTAAGCCGAACGCCTGAAAAGTAGTTAATGACCAGAACATTTTTTTGTTTTGGCCCTTGCTTTTTAAACAGTTGTAACTTTTTTATTTTTTCAATGACGCAGTTGGATGAGGCCTCGTTTTATTCAAGACAAAGTTTTTATTTTAATGGGGGAAATTTGTTTAAGTCACTTATAAAAAATTTTGCAGTATTTTTTTTTATTTTTTTCCAAAAATTTTTTTTGTTTTTTCATTTTTTTTTTTACACCATTAACATTTCACACTTAATAACTTGTTAGATTAATTCTACAGGTTATTACGTTCGTGTGGATACCAAGTATGTGTAGGTCTTTTTGTGTGTGTAATTTATGTACAATTATTTTTTATTAAATATTTTTTTTTTTTTATTATTATTTTTTTTTATTCTTTTTTTTTTTACACCTTTTAAGTTTTTTTGTACTTTTTTTTTTGACCTCTCCATAAAAGGGAGAACTGTTTAACATTTTTAAAAAATTTTTTTTACACTTAGTAATGTATTAGCAAAATTCATATAAGCTAATACTGCTAATCTGTGTCAGTCGACACAAGGCAGTGGATTAGGACAGCACACAGTGGTTACCTAATCACTGGCTTCATACACAGACAAATCTGGGGCCAACGCTAGGTCCCAGAGCTGACTGTGCGCCGTTCCCGGGCTCTGTCGGGTCACCGGTGTTCCGATCGCCCGACAGACCCAGGGGATCCCTTTGATTGCGCTGCCGGTAAGCACCGCCGCAATCAAAGGGTTTAAGCATCGGAGGTTGCGAGGTTTTCCTCCCTCCCGATGCCTGCAGGCCCATTGTCTCTGGGATCGGGGCTGTGTAGTTCGCCCCGATTCCCAGCGAAAAGCTGCGGCATCGGGCGCTGCAAACCCCGATGTCTGCAGCGACGTCAAAAGACGTCGCTGCAGACGAACGACCCGCACCGGCCGCCGTCAAAAGACGGTGCGCGGTCGTTAAGGGGTTAAGGGAAAAGGCAGGAGGGTAATGAACTGTCCTGCCTTCTCCCTGTAGGAGACTGACTCTGCGCGGCCGTTTTAAAGCGGCCGTGCATAGTCAGAGAGCAATAACGAGGCGGGCGGCCACGGCGCCCCCTATGATGAGCGACGCCCGATCGCCCGCCCATAGGAATGGCCCTGGTGGTGCCGGAGCTGCGTCCTGACACTACTCCGGCGCTGCTTTCATTTAAAGAACCTCTGCTGCCTGCTGGCAAAATCTCGCCTGAAACGTGCTTCTTCAGAAGATGTTTGTGATGAGGTTGTTGATGAGGTTTTTCCATCCATACAAATAAATAGCCAGGGCAAAAACTGTGCCGAAAAACACTCCAGAAACGTGCCGCGCACTATATATACTTGTGCAGCATATATGGCTGCATAGGGGTGGCAAGCCGCAATTCAAAATCTCCCTGGAGGCCACTTGCAAAAGTTGGCACGTGTGGACATGAGATAAAGATATGAGATTGTGTAAGAGGAAGGGCTTCCATTCACCAGCAACTATTCCCTGTATCATGTGGAAGGAGTGAGCTGTAGGTCAAGTGATCTGCCAGAGGTGGGCCCAGTGCAGCTGCAAATTTTGCCCTATGGTTAAAACGGCCCCGTGTGACATAGAATCTCTCTATGCATTCCTATGGGAGGTTCAAAGTCAGTCTCACAGGAATGCATAGGAAGACAGACTTCCTGTCAGCTTCAAAAACAACAGGCCTCATTCATGAAAATTGTCTGGCAGTAAGACTGTCTTTGTTACTCATAACAACGAATCAGAGCTCAGCTTTCATTTCTTATACTGGTCTGGAAGAATAAATACTGAGCTGTGATTGGTTGCTATGGGCAATAGAGACAGTCTTAGGCCTCGTTCACACGGCTTATTCTCGCGAATGGCGCCAGTACTGCGCGCCGGATTTTCGTGCAGTACGGCTCCAATCCGCGAGCATTTACGTAATCCCCCTGCTCTCATTTGAGAACATGGATTCAATCGCTCCCCCGCGAATCCGCCGCGGGGGAAAAAAGTGACATGCACATTATTTACGGCGCGTACGCCCCCGCCGCTCTCCGGCCCCGCCCCGTCCGCCCCTTATTCACGGCGGATTTGTGAGCTCAATAGCTCACAAATCCGTCGGGAATAAGCCGTGTGAACACGGCCTTACTGTTAGACAGTTTTCATAAATAAGGCCCATTGTCTTTCAGCTAATGAAATTTCAGGTCATGTGACCTAGCAGAGACTGTTTCATCAGCCAGATATCATGTATGCAAATACAAAAACGTGTCAGCAGCACTCTACAAACAAAGACAGTCAAAGAATATCTGAACCATTTTAAAATGCATTTTTGCTACTACAGAAGTCCTTGCAGATAAGCAAAATTATTAGCACTACATTGTATCTAAAGCATACTTGACAACTTTTGAAAGTGGGAGAAATGAAGGGGCGGCGCGCATAGTGCGCCACGGCAAAACATGCACATGGCCACGCCCGTCTTGTTTGTGAGCCACACCCCTTCTAAAAAGCCACACCCACACCACCTAACTGCATAACAGCTCTGGAAGAAAGCCAGGTTGTTGCCTCCCTCTAGCCAGGTAGTGCCCACTATAGCCAGGTAGTAGCCCCCTTTAACCAGGTTGTGCCCCTTATAGCCAGGTAGTAGCTCCCTTTATCCAAATAGTGCCCCTTAGTGCCCCTTATAGCCAGGTAGTAGCTCCCTTTATCCAGGTAGTGCCCCTTATAGCCAGGTAGTAGCTCCCTTTATCCAGGCAGTGCCCCTTATAGCCATGGTGTAGCTCCCTTTTCCCTGGTAGATCCCCCCTCTAGCCAGGTAGTGCCCCCTATAGCCAGGTAGTAGCACCCTTTGTCCAGGTAGTGCCCCTTATAGCAAGGTAGATCCCCCCTCTAGCCAGGTAGTGCCCCCTATAGCCAGGTAGCAGCCCCCTTTATAGCCAGGTAGTGCACCTTATAGCCAAGTAGTAGCTCCCTTTATCCAGGTAGTGCCCCTTAGTGCCTCTTATAGCCAGGAAGTAGCTCCCTTTATCCAGGTAGTGCCCCTTATAGCCAGGTAGTAGCTCCCTTTATCCAGGCAGTGCCCCTTATAGCCAGGTAGTAGCTCCCTTTATCCAGGTAGTGCCACTTATAGCCAGGTAGTAGCCCCCTTTATCCAGATAGTGCCCCCAATAGCCAGGTAGTTCCCCCTATAGCCAGGTAGTAGTCCCCTTGTAGCCAGGTAGTGCCACTCACTTGGTTCCCTGCAGCGCTTAAAGCTCCAGAGATCTCCTGGGCCGGCGTCCAGTGTCGCAAGGGGTGAGAGTACAACGGTGCGTCACACCACCTGCGACGCTGATCTGTATGTACAGCGCTCGCCAAATGCTGTACATACAGGGGAGAAGACAGGACGGGCATCTGCACGGAGCGTGCAGCTGCTAACTGTCTCTGTGCAACCGCACAAAGTCAGTGAGAATCGCTGGGCGGGAGGCCGTGGCATCCCCTCTGGTGAGCGCCTAACCCGCCTGTAGGAACGGTCCAGGTGGCGCTGGAGCAGCGCCCTGATGCTACGCCAGTGCCACGATCATTTAAAGAACCCCCGCTGCCTGCTGGCGGCGGGAGGTTCGCTGACTCTTCCGGGGAGGCGAGAGGTGACCCCCATTAGCAGGAACCTCCCGCCCAAATCCGGAGAGTTGGCATGCATGATCTAAAGGCAATTTCTAATGATAAACTAAAGGAACAAAAACTGGAGTGGTCCCTTAGGGGATGTTCACACGGCGTTTTTGGATCCACTTTTGTATCCGTGTTTGATCCGAAAAGTGCATCCAAAAACGCACCGTCTTTTGGATCTAAAACATATCCAACCCGTACCCAAACACGCAGCTGCGTGTTGGATGCAGCAGGATCGCACCCTATCATTTTTAATAAGGCTTCTGCTGCATCTTGCGGACCAAGAATTGACATGTCAATTCTTGGAACAGATCCAAAAGATGGATCCAAACACGCAACTAAAAAGTATATGTTACACGGACGAAAAGACGCCATGTGAACATACCCTTAAACCTAATGAATGTCAGTTGAACCTGCCAATTAAATCGGGATCAGCCTATTATCTATTGTGCATGTGGATGTATTGGCAGTGTGACAGTACTGCACTCAGGGGCTCTGACCAAACTTTAAGAAAAATAGTGGTCTGTTGATATGATGCAAGATAGGAACTAGTAATGGACGAGGAGCGCTAAGATGCTTCAGCTGTATGGGATCCTGAACTTTCTCATGGCACTCCTGGTCCCACTTCTCCTCTGAGAGCAGACACTGGGGAAAATGTAGCTGAGGCATGTTGGATGCATGATCCATTGGAAGGAGGAAGAAGTAACCAATGCATCTCATGAATATATCAGACTCTTCTGATCACCAGCACAAACTGCAATGTGGCACTCCAGCCTAAAGTGGTTGTCCAGTTCACCTAAAAATGAAATAAATAACTACTGCTGCCCAATAAAAATAACCTATACTCACCTCTTCCTCTCTTCCATTCTAGTGATGGATCTCCTTGGTCTACTGTTTAGCTTCTGTTCTCTTCAGAACAGGACCTCACTATTGTAGCAGCTGACTGTAGCAGTTGAATGCTTCTGCTTGCATCACTGTTCGGAAGTGACCAGAAGGTAAAGAGAAGACTACGGAGATCCAGCGCTGGAATGGGTGAAGATTGGTATAGGGTTTTTCATTTTATTGGGCACAAGTAGCTGACTATTTCATTTTTAGATTAACCAGACAAGCCCTTTAAGAAAACTCTATCCTGACATAGGATAGCCTAACATCTTTAAACATTTATATTCTTAAAATAAATACTGTCCTTAGTTTGTTCTGCAAACGGGTTCCCTTTAAGTGTTAATGTTTTGCTACCATATGCAATAAATCAATTACATAATGGACAACCAACATGTATTTGAGCCGTAGGTTTAAGTCTTTTGGCTGTTGCTGATTTGGTGAGTGTATTTCTTCAGAGATCATGAGCGATCATGGAAAGATGTTTCTGTCATCTTAGCTTAGGTTCTACACAGAATATCAAGATTTCATGTAGAATTCCATATGGACCATTTTAATGGTAAAAACAAAGGCAACTTTGTAATTGTCAGCACGGTGGCTCAGTGGTTAGCACCGTTGCCTTCCACCACTGGGGACTTGGTTCACATCCCACCAAGAACAACAGCTGTAAGGAGTTTGTATGCTCTCCCCATGTTAGCATGGGGTTTCTTCATACTAATAGGTTAAAGGTGTTCTACCACGATAGAAAATGATGGTATATCGCTATAGGGTATTGCCAAACTTGGAAGAAACTTTGGAGATTAATACACCATTAGTTTCTCCACTGAAATTTAAATACAGTGTCAAGAAGTCAAAACACCTGGGACACCCTTTTATTTCAGAAAGGAAAATAACATATCTGAATACCCCTGCAAGTAATGGGTGAGGAAACCTATCTTTTAGGCTATACTGGAATATGGCCACCATCCTGGAAGCCAACAGTTTGGATTTAAGGCAATTTTTTTCCAATAGAAAGATGTTTATGTAGCATATCAATTGCCACCATCAGATTTGCAATATCGCTTGTGGTTCAAAAGTTATCAACACAACTAGGAAAGTTCTCTTTGATACACAGCTATTTGATGTATTCAATGTGTTGCCCCTGGTGCTGAACACAATGCTAAAGGTTATGGATCCAAACATTATGCACCGGCATTAGATATTTCTGTGTTGAAAACTTTTAAACCACAAGAGATAATGCAAATCTGATTGCAGCAATTAACAAATCTGATCTTCTTTAATATGCTACATGACCACCTTCCCATTAGAAAAACTTACCGTTCATGCAAAATGGCGGCTTTCAAGATAGTAGCCATGTTCTGGATATAACCTAAAAGATAAGCCCTCTCACCTGTTACTGAGGTATTCAAATATGTAATTTTCCTTTTAGTTTCTGAAATAAAAGGTTACCCTGTATATTCTAAAAGGCTCATGGAAAATGAGCTAGGACTCTTGCAATGGCACCTATTACATATTGTGTCCCTCAATTCACATCTGGCTCACTAAGCCTTGCAATGTAAATGGGATTAGAGGATTAGAGCCAACCAGATATTTATCTGCATGCAGCTATTTTGGGGTGTTTTCTCTCATCAATGCAGAGTGGAATACTGGTTGACTAGGTGAGAGTTTTTAGAGGTATCAGTCTCTACACACCTACATGATACCTCTCCAAAATAAGAAACATTAGCCCTTTAGAGCCACCCCTAAAGCCTCTTACCTAGCCAACCAGTATTCTACTCTGTTCTGATGAGGGGAAAACACCCCAAAACAGCTGTATGCAGATGAATATCTAGTTTGGCTCTAATCTCATTTAACAATGCAAGGATTAGTGAGTCAGCTGTAAACTGAGGAATGCTAACTCCAATAGGTGGTGCTGCAAGAGTCCTAGCCTTTTAGAATATATATCATTTCAGTGGAGAAACTTATGATGTATAAGTCTCCACACACTGACATGGTGCCTCAATGAGGAACGTTAACCCTTTTGAGTTACCGATTCACATGAGAATGTTCGTCAATTCTGCCACCGTTGTCAGTTATGACTTTTCTTGGGTGTTTGCCCAACTTTACTTAATAAAACTAACAGATGAAGAGCAGCACTCCAAATCCACCACCCATTTATTAACCCGTTGGAACATTTTAGCTCACTGTGATGTACTCTTTGACTCACATAGAAGGAAGAAGTACTGAAGTGATAAACAGGCTTTATAGAATGCAATATTCTTA
The DNA here is from genome assembly GCA_025379985.1 of Phyllomedusa bahiana. Classification (NCBI taxonomy): domain Eukaryota; kingdom Metazoa; phylum Chordata; class Amphibia; order Anura; family Hylidae; genus Phyllomedusa; species Phyllomedusa bahiana. The sequence goes on along the minus strand of JAODAL010006889.1, from coordinate 63,134 downwards.
CCTGTATATTTACATGCCCAGAATAAAGAATACATTTCATATTGACAGCAATCATACAGGATCTTGACAGAAGGAAAAATAAATAATATTATTTGTACAGCTTGGTATAAATAATTGAAATGGCTTCACCATCAAATTCTGAAAAGATTATGTGCAGTAATAGCTGAGAAAAGATTCCATCATTGTTTTCTCCGAGCATTAAAAAAATCTATGTTGTGTTTCCAACAAGTAAACAGGACTAATTAGTGAAGATGTTACTTGATGTAATAATAATGGAAATTGTCAATTTCAGTGTATTTTATTGCCTTTTTACAGGAAAATACTAGCAGATTAACACTCTTGCACACTTTGAATATAAGAATCTTGCTTCATGAGTGGGTGACGATTGACCATGCCGCTAATGAGTTCATAGGATCCTCTGCGAATACTCAAGTATTTCTCTAGTGCAATGCTAATAGCTTTAATATTGTATGTGATCTCTTTCCATCAACATGTTTTTATCTATGTCCTCTTACCTCACTTTCCACATCCTAAATATGTGTTTATTTAGCTACATTAGTTTTTTCTGCTAACATAATCATATGCTTTCTAAGGGTATAGTTCAACACATAATCCACAAAAAAGCCATAAAGGATATTGATCTTATTGTTTTCAATAGGAATATGCAATTTAGTTCAGGCAGTAACTCCAAAACATTTTTTTTCAGATTTGAAATTCATGATGTGGGAAAAACAATGACGTCACTTCTTTAAAACAGAATCACATAAGATTCTGTGCTGGGCAGAATTATTTCCATCTAAAACAGTGACAAAATCCACTGCCACAAAGTGAAAATCTGCGGCATAAATGTAAAGGTATCACATTAGATTTGTATGGTAGAGTTTGCAACAGATTTTTTGAACATATCTTAAAGGGGTTGTCTCACTTCAGACACTGATGGCATATCACTAGGATACGCCATCTATGTCTGATAGGAGGGAGTACCATGTCTGGGATCTCGAGAACAGCCACTGGTCAGCTGTACTCCCATTCATTTTTATAGGAGAGTCCTGACCACCTCTCCATTCAGCACATAGTGGTTTCGGGACTTGCTCTCAAGTTAGGTGCAGGTCCCAGAGGTGGGACCCAGACCTATTAGACATTGATGGCAAATCTTAGCGATATGCCATTAATGTCTGAAGTGAGACAACCCGTTTAAGATTCTGTTTGTACAATGGATTTTTTCACAAAGTTTAGCCAATACAATAGGGTAATCCACTTCCTATCTACCCGACATGGTTTCACATAATTCACATGGAAACTGCCTCACAAGTGAAAAACTCTGCGCCATGTGCACTGTGACATGGATTCCTGTTAAGGTATAATGGAACATTCAGCAGAATTCATGCAGATTTCAGAAATCCATGGAAAGTTCCACCATGTGAACAAGACCTAATTGGATGGAAGATGTATAAATCAAGTCAATGAACATTGGAGGATGTATGGTGCTGCATTATTTTTTTTTTATATTTTGATGGGAGGCAGATAAAAGTTTCTTTGCTTTATGTGAAATAGGTGCTCCAGCTAGCGGGGCTGGTAGGCCATGTACTCTAGCTGCCAAGGTGCCGCTAACAAGTCATTTCAAGGGTTTTTCGGTAGAAGGCTAGGACTGTATACTTAAATCGACTATGAAGCCTGCTCCATTCCAATGCCACCACTGCTCCTGATGCTCTACGGCGATGAAGTGACATTTATTGATCACATGGTGCTGCAGTCAATCATTGGCCTCAGTAGTCTCTAATTGTAAGAACAGCATGTGACCATTGAGGATTGAAGGACCAGAAGCTTCACAGGTGAGTAAAAGGGGTATTCTGGTGTACAAAACTTGGCTACTATTGAAAGTATACGGTACAAAGGAAAAATCTTTACTGTATAGTTGTAACGGTCAGTGGTAGTGGATCCTCTGGACCACCACAAGCGATGGTATAAGCCACGCCAGGGAACGGAGTCTAAGTAGGTCTGGTTTTCACCAGAGCCCGCCGCAAAGCGGGATGGACTTGCTGCGGCGGATTGCTACCAGGTCGCTACCCGTAACGTGACTTGCTTGCGGTGGCAGCCGAGGTGCAGCGTGGTGCAGAATGGTGAAGCAGGCTTGTAGTCGGGGACAGGCAGAAGGTTAGGAAAGGCAGCTATGGTTCATAGTTGGGGACAGGCAGAAGGTCAGGACAGGCAGCAATGGTTCGTGGTCGAAGGACGGAGGCAGAAAGTATGGTACACAGTAGACAAACAAGATACTCAGGAACGCTTCCTCTCAAGGCACAGGGCACTATCGATTCAGCAAGGTTACTGGGAAGGGGCAGGACTTAAATAGGATTAGCGCCCGATGAAACCAATCATCGGCGCGCTGTCCCTTTAAACTTGGCGACAGTACCGCGCACACGCCCGGCCAGGAACAGCAGCGTGGTGCGGTAATTGCCGGCAAGGGAAGGGCGATGCGGGCTGCGGGGATGGAGCTGCGGCATTGCCTGCCGCCGGAGCCGCAGCAGGGGTGCGCCCACGGCCAGGCACGGGGGCCGTGGGTGCACTCGTAACAATAGCAATTAAATCTTATCATTAGTTTCTGACATAATCACAGACTGTATAAGGCAATATGTGAGGTTTAAAGGGGTTTCCTCACTAGGCTATTTCACTGAGTCACAAGCATTTAACAAATACTCTGTCTCCTTAGGTGATGGGTGGTTTTTTAGGAGTAATTAGCAAATTAAACTTCTAGTTGAGCCGTTACCCTGACAACTATTGGAGTACTAGTCTTCATTAAACAACGGCTACAGGTGTTGTGAGGACTGAATACAATACCTCATCTGTACACGGAAGCTAAGCTTGTTAGAGATAATTTGTTTTCTCTGGACTGAGCTGTCCACCCTTGGGGTGACGTCACACCCTGCTCTTTGATCAATCTAATCAGATAACAGAAATCTGTATGCAATGAAGAGCACATAAAATGTCTCTTATTTTATGACTAAAGTAAAATCAACAAAGCAATATATTTAGAAAAAGTCTTCAATGAACAGTCCTCTCATGTTGAAAGCTAATCTTTGTAGTGAGAAAACCACTTTAAAGCTTGTCACCAAGCATTGAGGCTTGGAGGAGAAGGAGCTTTACAGGTGAGTTAAAGTGGTATTCTGGTGTACAAAACAAAAATGTGATAGTGGAAGCTTGTCACCCATGGTCGCAACCTGTACTTACTGCTCAAGCATGCTTAGTTCTAGCACTGGTAGTTATAGGTAAGTGAGCTATTTGGGCAGTGGAGGGAACTGGCTGTAACTGGGAGCTAATGTAAGCTTCTGAAATAAGGGGGCACAATATGAGGAGCACCAGAGGTGGAGACTTACTTTTTAGCAGCCAGGAGATGTGGGATGGGAAGAAAGCAATGCGATATAGGAACTGTAGTCTGATTCCCCAATTGGTGGCTGCTGAGGCCACACCCACTCTTACTGCGCTGAGAAAGAGCACATAGGGAGCAACTGTGAGACCAACAGAGGTAATAATACGTGTTTAAAGAGCACCTATCACCACCACACAAACACACAAAAATTTATAGTAGAGGAAATTATCAGATTTTTCTTGAATACATGCCATTAGCAAATCAGATGATTTACAAGGAAACAGTCTTTATTTTCCACTTGTCAGGCAAAGATCACAATCTTGTAAAATTCCTTCTGTGGAAGATACCAACTGCGCAGATTAAAGGGGTTAAAAAAACACATGGAAATCTCCAAAGGAGCATTTTATGCTATCTACAATATATGAAAAAACTTTGAGATTCTTAGTCCGCATGTTTTTGGCCAAAAAATGCTCAAGCCACCCCCGGCTTACAATGGGATCTCAGTTGGGTGGTCCTACTCTATATTATCTCTCACCTGGGTCAACTTCAGACCTCTCACTGTGCCAAACGGCCTCCAAAATGCAGAGAGAAAAATAAAAAAAGCACCAACCTTTCAGAGCATAGTGCATTGATATAACAGCCTGTGGAGGTGGGCGGGTGCAGGAAACCAAAATGGAGGTATCTACTTCTCCTTATATAGTTTAAAAGCAAATATGTGCCAAATACAACGTATAGTTCTGCACAGAAAAACATTTCTGAAAAAAACACTGCGAACCTGGGTGCCACTGTTATGGCTGCGGCACATATTCATATGCACACAGTCCAATACCAGTGGCACGCCACTGCAAAAAGGGCAAAAAAACACATGGAAATCTCCAAAGGAGCATTTTATTCTATCTACAATAATGAAAAAACTTTGAGATTCTTAGTTCGCATGTGTTTGGCCAAAAAATGCTCAAGCCACCCCGGCTTACAACGGGATCTCAGTTGGGTGGTCCTACTCTATATTATTCTCACCTGGGTCAACTTCAGACATTCTACTGGCCAAACGGCCTCCAAAATTGCAGAGAGAAATAAATAAAAGCACAACCTTACAAAGCATTGTGCTTTGATATAAAACCTTGGAGGTGGGGGGGTGCAGGAAACCAAAAGGGAGGTACTACTTCTCCTTATATATTTTAAAAAGAAATTTGGCCAAATACAACGTATAGTTCGCACGAAAAACATTTCTAAAAAAACATGCAAACCTGGGTGCCACTGGCAGGGCTGGGGCACATATAATAGCACACATCCAACACCAGTGGCACACCACTGAAAAAAGGGCAAAAAAAAACCACAGGGAAATTCCAAATAGCATTTAGTATCTCAATAAGAAAAAACTTTGAGATTTTTAGCCCGAAATTTTTTTTGCCAAAAAAATGCTCAAGCCACCCCCGGCTTACAACGGGATCTCGTTGGGTGGCTTACAACTGAGATCCCGTTGTAAGCCGGGGGGCTTGAGCTTTTTTTTGGCCCAAAAAACTGCGGACTAAAATTCAATTTTTTTTCTTAAAGGGGTTGTCTCACTACAAAGATTAGTTTTCAACATGTAAGGATGGGTAATTGACAACTTTTTACAAATATATTGCTTTGTTTTTTGTTTGTTTTTGCTTTGTTGAGGAGGAAAGAGAGATTTTATCTGCTCTGGGTGCATACAGATCAGCAACTGAGAGAAGGGAGTGATGTTACAACAGTTCAGAATGCCAGCAGCTTGAAAATAGAGTGTGTTATCGCTAACAAACAAAATTGACTAATTACTTGTTTACTTTAGAGCAGAGCGTTTCAGAGCTCATAGGTAATATCTGATTGCACTGACATGAGAGCAGGAGAAGAGCTTTGAAAAGAATGATGATGTGCTAATCACTGTAATAGAACCACCCACAGCCTGACCAAGAAGAAACAGGATACATAAATGTAAAACTGCTTGAGGCTCCGAAACAGCATGGTGAGACAAACCCTTTAATCTGAGTCTCTCACAATACATACACTGCAGCAGGCACAGCACACTGAGAACATATGTGTCACAAAGTTTACCTGTGGCTTCCAGCCTCCTCCTCCACAGTACACAAGCATCCATACTACATCACTGCTAGTGTAATAACACCCAACATGGAGCTTCCCAGAGTACAGATGATATAGATTTACATGCTCCACCCAGCTCAGAAGCAGGAAGTTTCACAGAGCCATCAACATAGTGATCCATTATGGAGCCGACTTGGCCCAACTTCAGTTTTGTCTTAAAGGGCCAGCACTTTTTTAAAATTATTTTTTTGTGGTTTTGAATTACAGCTGAAATGCATTTATTTCCCTAATTAAACATATTGGAGAGTGTTTATATTTTAGTATTCTTTTATTTCATTAGGTTCTCTGGAGGGGATAGTTCCTCTTTAAGGTGTAGAATTAGTGTTGTACTGTTGTTATTGATGGCATGACCCTATAGATTTATTTCAGATTTCTCAGCCAAACACCAGAATAGCCTTTTAAAGTTTCTTTTCTTCTTTTTTTAGCCCCTCCCAACCAGCAGACACTTATTTTTATTAAATTATGGATAACCGCTTTAATTTTTGTTCTAAGTTGTAAAATGCTTAGCTATGACTCCGAAGATTCCTCTATATGTACCCAGAACTGCCTGGACAATGGCAGCCTGCAGCCTACAAGACTAACTGGCAGGGCGGGGAGCCTTTGGCTCCCTTCTCCATCATGGTTTTCAACTGTTTGCATGTCCTAAAAACACACAGTTAAATAAGCAAAGTCAACCAAGGAATCCAGGGTATGTTTTTTGTATTTTTTGGATATACATATACCACCTGGGGCCCCCAAAATTTTGGGGCTCCCAGGCAAATGCCTAATGTGTCCAATGGAAAAGATGACCCTGTATGTACCATAATGAACAAGATAAAGAATTTGTTTTATAGTAGCATAGAAAGCATACTAAAAACATGTAGAGCCTATGCAACATTTATAATAACATATATCAATAATATCACCACCAACATAATGATGAACAAAAAAGCACAAAAACCAAGTTGTGACGTTGCTTAAAAACCACTAACACAAAAAGACCTCTGCACAATGCATGCACTGCACACAAACTGACATACATCACAATAATTTAGCAGAAGTGTCAGCTAGTTCCTAAGAATTACCCTGATGATGTGGACACCATTCTGCATGATTTCCCAGGGCTCTTTAATTTTAATCGAAAACACAGGCAGTACATTTGTCTGAGCCATCGCAAGCTCTTTTGTCAAACACTTGTATTGCATTGTGGGACTCAGCAACCATACTGAAATGATGTTATGTAATTTTGGTGATTTTTTGTAACACCCACCAACTGATGTCACCTCTCATCTAGTAGCTGTATAGCGCTATCGATTTTGGCTGCCAGTATATATGGGGTAGATGTGGGGGTTGTTTTTTTCCTTTTATCACACTCTGCCCTTCAATTTATCCCCAAACCCCCTTTAAATGAACTTTTGTATATACAGGGAAATGCATTAGTATTAAAATAGAGTATAAGGCAGTGTAGGAAATAGCTTCCATACTGTGGGGGTCCTCTGCCGGTTAGGTAGGACAAGCCCAGGAAAAGTATATAGGTTATCAGATTTCCCTTTGATTTAGGGAAATTTGGATATTCTGTTGCCGTAGGGGTCTGGTGGATTTTTCCGAAAATTTTTCCCAAAATTACACTCACCGGCCACTTTATTGGGTTTCACCTTTTCCCAACTGCTCGTTAAAAATTTTTTAAATTTTTCAAAATCGGGCCAATCACATAGGGGGCAACTCAGTTCATTTGGGTTTAGAATGGAAAAAGACAATCTCCTGCAGTTAAAACCGAGCATCAGTATGGGGAAGAAAGGTAAATTTGAGTGCCTTTGAACGGGGCAGGGTTGTTGGTGCCAGAAGAGCGGGCCCTGAGTTTTTTCGAAACTGCTGACTCCTGGGATTTTCCCCGCAAAACCCCATTTTCAGGGTTTACAGGAATGGTCCGAAAAAAGAAAAAACATCCAGGAGCCCCATTTCCTTTTGGGCGGAAATCCCTTTGGGTTGTTTCCAAGGGGTTTAAAAGGGAGAATGGGCAGACGGGTTTCAGCTGATAAAAAAGGCAACAGGGGACTCAAATGGGCCCCCCGTTAAAACCAAGGTGGGCAGAAGAGCATCTCGAACCCCACAGTAGGGCAACTTTGAGGCAAAAGGGCTACAGAGCAGAAGACCACCCCCGGGTGCCACCCCCCTTTCAGCTAAGAACGGGGAAAACGGGAGGTTTCCAAAATTTGCCCAACTCATCAAAAATTGGACATTTAAAGAAGATTTGGAAAACGTTCCCGGTTTTGATAAAGCCCTCGATTTTGCGCGCATTCGGTGGTAGGGTCAAAATTTGGGCGTCAACAACATGAAAGCATGGATCCATCCTCCCTTGTATCAACGGTTCAGGCTGGTGGTGGGGGTGTCATGGTGGGGGGAATATTTTTTTGGGCCCCCTTTTTTGGGCCCCCTTGGTCCCAAATTGACATCGTTGCAACCCCTTGTGGAATCAAATTGCCACAAAGGGAATTTGAGGCAGTTCGGGAAGGAAAAAGGGGGTCCAACCCTTTACTAGATGGGTAACCTTAAAAAAGGGGGGCCCGGGGGGGTGATTTGTTTATCAAGGGGGGGGAAAACCCCACCCCAATTGGGGAAAAAGGGGGGGGAAAATCCAATGCTGTGAAATCAACCTGATTTGTTTAATGCAGGAGATATAACCCTACTAGGTCTGTTTTGTGATTTTTTGCCTTATTTGCTAAAGGAAATATAGTGATGCTTTTTATTTTTCATTTCCCCTCTGAATACATTTGTTATATATAAGTGGCATTATTTCACAGAATTTAAAGTGGTTTTACAAGATTTTTAAAAACATTCCTACCCCCAACCCCAATGGGGGCAAAAAATTTAAAAATAAAAAATTAAAGGGGTCTTCTTAAAAACAAGGATTGCTTTTTATGTTAAAATCTTGAAAAAACAAGTCACTTTGCAATATTTTCACCATTAATTTTGCCCTATATATTCCTAAAATCCCCTCTTGTATGGACTGATCAGCTTCTCAGGCCCCCTATAGCTACAGACCTTTTTTTACTCTCTCCTGATAGGCTGCCAAAAGGGTTTTGCTATATCTAAGACCTTGCTTCTCCCCCGGGGGGGGGGGGGGGGGGGGGGGCAGCCTTTAGTAGAAAACCAGTAAAAAGGGCCCTAAAAAAAAATTAAAAATGAAACCAAAAAAAACAGAATGAGGAAAGATAATCGATGTAGTGAGGAAAAACCCCTTTTTTAATAAAATTATTATACTATAATAAAAAAAAACCCCTAGTTTATTTTCCCCCATCACCACCATTCCAGGCCTGCCAGAGCTCCAGTGTTCCTCCCCACGATGTCACATTCATAGATCACATGATACTGTAGCCAATCATGGGCCTCGTGGCCCAATGCTGTAAAGGGAAGATTGTTTACAGCAAAAGAAATTTTCTTGAACGTGACTCATAAATGAAAACCCAAAGGGGGGAACACGGGAGCTTTGGCAGCGCTGGAAAAAGGGGGGAAAGGGAGAGGTAAGTAATATTTAAATTTTTCAGAAAGGGGGAGGGTGGAAGGAAGGTTTTTAAAATTCTTAAAAAAACCGCTTTAGCGGTTATTCTGGTTTCACGGAATGAGACCAAAAAATACATTTTTGTTTCTATATTTTTGAGTTTTGATATGTAATACCAGTATATCTATCAAAAACATAAAATTAACCATTTTTCCAGATCAACTTACCCCAAAAAGTGACGTCATTTGTGCAAGTGCAAAAAACAGGGACCAACCTGATTGTAGACAATCTGCTTTTTTATATATAGGCACCCCCTCAAGTATATCTGTACTCTTCCTCAGTATACATTATATATCTGCACCCCCTCAAGTGTATCTAAACTACCCCTGCTGTTCCCTTTTCCCGCTCCACCTGCCTCCTGGGGTATCTGCCCCTTACCCTTCCGGGATATAATTATAGTTACTCTTACTCCCCGTACCCCTCCCTCCATATATATCATATATCTGTACCCCACCATGTTGATTTAAGGGGTTGCACACTTTTTATTAGTAGAAATTTTATCGCCCCTTTTAATTTAGTTTGTTGGGAATGCTTATGGGGTAACTATAAGACTAAACCCCCTAACATCATGGGAGCCCAAAGGTTTACCCTGACATCCCTTTTGGGGGAACTGAAAAAGGGGAAAAATGGTCAATAATTATTATTAATATGGATTTTCCAGCAATAGTGGGTTCATTTGTATACCTGTCTCTCTAGGTGATGTCATGTTGTTAATTAACTAACACAGCAGATATAAAAAATTGTCGCTGGGTGTTTTATTTCTGGGTTTCCATAAAGTTTTCTGTTACCTTAACAACAAAGGGACTTTTTTTTTTTGTCATCCGTTTGTTTTTTTCCCCCCCTGAGCCATATTTTTCCACCCACATTTTTAGGGGTTTTTTTTTTCCGGAAAAAAAATGTGCTTTCTAATGGTGTCATTTTACGTGCCCCTAGAAATGTGGGGGGAAACTGCATATAAATTGTAAGTGGGGCAAAAAAGTGAAAAAAAAAAACCCATACTTGTGCTATGTTTGCTGGGATTTGGTTTTAACTGCGTTCATTCTTCAGTATATATGATGTGTTAAACCCGTATTTCTTCAAATTAATAAAAGGTTTGGGAACCAAATATGTAGAGTTTTCGTTGCGTTATAGCACTGTAGAAAAAAATCCAAACATTTTCAATTTTTTAAATTTTTGGGCCCTAAACTCCATTTTCTGCGACCCAATAAATTTTTTTTTTACTTTTGTGGACTTGGTAAGTTCCCTTTTTTGAAGTGTACTTTTTTTTTGGTTACCATTTTTTTGGGAAAAGATGCCACTTTTTTGATCAGTTTTTCATATATCTCTCAGGAAAAACAGAGAAGCGACACTGCAGATTTGTCATATAAAATAAGCCTATGAACTGAAAATTTTAAAAAACTTACTTAAAAAGATAAATTTAAAAGGGGGTGACAAGGCTCCATAATTTTTAGTTTTTCCCTCCCTTTTTGACTAAATTTGATCTGTACTTTGGGTTCTCTGGGAGGGCTGGGTTTGGTACAAATGTTTAAACACTGTTTTACAGTATTATGAGGGGTAACATCCTTGATTGAAAAAGTGAGCGTGCCATGTAATAAGAGGTTTCTGTATTCCACTTATATTTTTCTTTGTCTTTAATTTCTTTTGGTTTACATTTTTTAAGATAGCGGTGAAGGTCAGACCAAGAACAGCAAGATTCTTTGTGATATTTTGTGTGTGGGGGGGGGGGGGGGGTGTTGTTGGGACTCTGCTGTATTTCATTTCCCCGCCCAACCCCCCGGGAAGGTCCCTCCCCTACTAAAAGAGAGGTTTCTAAATGTATTTGGTTTATTACCCTTTTAAAAAAAATACTCAGCACTCCCTTGAAAATCTACATTCTTCCTTACAGGAACATCACCTCACCCTCCTTAAACGCAACATCCCACTGTATGTAAAGTGAGATGTTCCACTCGGGGAAAGGGGATTTTTCGGTTCCTTTGGGAGTAGATGCAAACCCCCTTTCGAACAGCAAGAGTTTTTCAGTAGTAATGAGCAGGAAAATAGAACAGGAGCATCCAGTACTATAGGAGCTACCCATCCACCTCATCCAAAAAGAGTAAAGGGGTTCCCTAACAGAGGGAGGAGCCCCCCCCCTCATGTTTTAAAGAAAAAAAAAAATTTGTAGCCGCCCAACCACTTCCCCCCAACAGTCGGAGCGCTCACCCCCCCCTCTAGCAGTTCAGGAACACCAAAACCCGCCTCAAACCCAAAAAGAGCAGGAGCTGGGCCAAATTCCCCCCTTTTTCTAACACAGCAGGAACCCCTTGGTTAGCTTCCTTAACAGAGCAGGAGCCTCCTGCCTGCCTCCCCTACCCGGACAGAAGCCACCCACCAGCTTTCCTAACAAAACAGGAATGGATGACCTGAACATCATACCTTACTGTTCTACAAACATAACTAAAGAAAAGTAACGCAGGCATAATTTTTCATAGCAATAATTTTAATAAATAATTATCAAAATACAATTTTAAAAATTGGGGGAAAAAAAATTAAAAAGAGCTAAAAAAAAATTGTTAACTTTATGTTATTCCTCACAATAAAACTGTAGCACTTTTCAAAGTTTTCTTATCTCCTCTTCTTTCTTTATGCTTCAACAGATCCTTTATTTTTATTCAATGCCTCCCAGTTGCATATGAGGCTACTACCATACTACTACCCCCCAGGCGGTAGTATCACCCACTGGAGCACCGAACTGTACAAAACAAGTACATGTACACTGTGCTGTTATCACTGTTCTTATGAGCAAACACTATATAACTGATAAACACTTGTCCCTGGTGAGTCACATCCTGCGCCTGTTTGAGGGTTCTCTAGTCCTCTGGTGGGCCAGTTTGATTCTGGTGGTAGGTAATATTAAAATATATGAAAGTGTTACCCCTATTGGATGTGACAGATAAGGTATAAATGAATGTTTAAAAAGATTTATGAAACCTTAATAAAAAAAAATTTCATATCGTCATTTTCGATATGTAGGTATACCAGGTATTTCTATTAACTCATATGCATCAAGTCTCTCACATCAGGAAAGTAAAGGGTATGTTCACACAGCATGTTGGATCTGTTTTTGGATCTGTTTACAGATGTGCATTTGGATTCATGTTTCAGACCCTAAATGGACCCAAACACGCATCTAAGGCTATGTTCACACGGTGTAAATTTTCAGGGCTTTAAATTTCCCCCGCAATTACGCCGTGTGACCGGGGGCGGGGGGGGGAGCGGGACTGAGCAGGGGGCCGGCACTTCGCCGCCCATAGACTTGAATTGCCAGCGCGCGTATATGCCCCCTAGTAATTCACATGTCAATTATCTCCCCGCCCTGCGCTTCGCCGGGCGGGTAGAGGAGACGTAATCCATAGTCTCTATGAGAACTGTGAAAATTTCCGTAATGAATGGGCCGTTTTCGGCCCGTAATTGGCGCACGTCGGCGCGTAACTACGTACCGAAATCCGGCCCATTTTAAGCCGTGTGAACATGCATTAACAATGTGCAGTGTGATTTACATTACTTTCAGTGTAAAACACGCATTAGCGTTCAGACGAGGGATCGCCGATAAGTGTTTTACATGTGTCTTTCTGATGCGTCTTTCGGATCTGTTCAAAGAATTAACATGTCAAATCTTGATCCGTTTGATGCAGCAAAAACGCATCCAAACACACACCTGCGTGTTGGATGAGATTTACACAGCACTTTTGAATGCCTTTTTCGGATCCAAAATGGATCCAAATATAGATCCAACACGCCGAGTGAACATACCCAAACTCATTTTAATTACGGTATATTTTCCATAGACTAAGCTAGTAATACATTCAGTGGGCGAAAGATATTTGGCTTATTTCCTTTGCCAAGAACCTATCATTGCACAGACTTTGCATGCTCAACAAGACATTCAGCATAGTTCACTTAATTGAAAGAAGAGCCTGTGTTGGCTCCAGATTTAGCATCCATTAATGAAGTTTTCTCTCTGATTCAGTTGTTTGATTCAGACGGCATATAATTCATATCTGATGGAATTTGTTTTTGATGACAATGTCTTAAAGGTCTATTTTTTATAGTGCAGCTTATTGTTTCCATACACATTACTATCTACATATGTTCAATGATTTTACTGTTAATTCTATCAGATTACCTTCTGTTGTAATTACTTATCTCAAAAAGGTACCTTGTTTTTTTAATAAAATCATATTTTAAAGACTGGAGATTTCCCATTGTCCTTAACTATGCCATATAATGTGAACACAAAAGTAAAAAGGTGATCATATTAGTTGTTCATTATTATTATTATTATTACTTCACCAAAGATGGAGCTACTGATGTATATCATGGAATTTTGGCAAGGCCGGTAACCCCTCCCCCAGGCCGCCTATGAATGCAGCTCTGGGGTTTAGACAGACAGCACCCCTTTGAGGACAGCCAGAAATGCTTTGCTTTAGTTATGCAGATTCTTGACATGTAGCTGCATTGTTACTGTTTTGCTCCTGGTGGTGGAACAATCTTTTTCTTCTTCTATACTGCAAATTACAACCTGTTCTCACATTCCCTAACAGTTCAGTGTGTTATTAGGTCACTGGTTTGAATCGAGGAGCAGCCATGAAGAAGGTTTCCCAAGAAATGAGAAAAAGCATCATCAAGCTCATCGATAGTGGTCTCTTGGTCATGAAAATTATAGGAGTGCCATGACAGTTGGACAAAAACGAAATGAAGTCCGTCCGTCCATCCATTCAAAAACCAAGAGATGAACGTTCAAGCAAAATATTGGAGTCAACAATTCGGCTCATCACAGGTCTATCAGTTCTGGTGCAACAAATATGTCAGTGGAGGTGGATCGTATGCTTCGTAATAGTGAGATCACAGATGTCCCGCAATGCGCATTACAGAAGTCTGGAATAGCAGTGAAAAAGCCTCAATTTCAATATCATCATAAAAAGCATAGTCAAAAAAAAGTATGAAAAGTGGACAGTATAAGATTGAAAACGGGTAATTTGGTGTCATGAGACAAAAGTCACGGGAATGGGCTCTGATGGGTCTTAATGAATCAAGGGAAAAGGGGGCTAACAATTGACAAATTGAAGGAACTGTCAAGTTTGGTGGAAGAAATCTGTTGATATGAGGATGTTTCACAGGCAAAGGCATTGGATACTTGAGCAGGATCAGTGGTGGTCTCAATAATGAGCTATAAGTGAGTATCCTAGAAGATGACTTACCTCACACACTCAAGTACTATAGGTATGAAAAGGATGACATAGTGTTTCAGCAGCAGAACGACATGAAGCATTTGTCAAGATTGGCAAGAATTGATGACAATGAAGTTGAGTTGCTAGATTGGCCTCCACAGTCCCCAGACCTCAACCCAATTGAAAACTTGTGGGTAGAGTTTGGGAAAGAGCAGTATTCGTACCCAAGTGAGTCGACCAGTATGCAGCAACATTGGGAATGTGTAAAAGAGATCTGGGATCAGATTTCAGAGATTTGAATGCTTGAATCTTATCAAGAGCATACCCAGAAGGATTATGGCAACATTGAAAGTCATACGTGGATTTACAAAATGCTAACAAAATAATAAAAATGTAAATTTAGATTTTTAGGACCAAAACAGTAACAATGCAGTTACATGACCAGGATCTACATAACTAAGCATATGCTAAATAGTTGCAAGTCAAATTTATGTGTGAGATAGCCAAGTTCTAAATATTGTTACCCTTTTGCTTGTCAGGGTAAGGCGGTGCTTATATACTCTTCTATTGTAAAATTTCTAAAGATGTGCAGCCATGGGGAAAACAAACTCCATGCAACTTTTATGCAGTCTATTAGCAAGTATAGCAGACAATCAATTCATAAGGCCTTGTTAGAATCTGTATGGGAGGTTCTGTTCAGAACCTCTGTTGTAGATTCTGTCACAAATTATGGAAAAAAGCAGCAGTATGCGGCACAATTTTTTCTGTTAAAATGATGGCCACCACAATGGAAAGCCAACAGAACCCATTGTAGGCACTGGAGTCCATTAGGCATGTAACGGATGAGGTGGCACCAGGTCCATTAAATGATAGACACCTCCAACACACGTGAACTTGGCCTAAGGCTGAAGACATTTCTAATTAAAGCAGACATGTTACATACAGTAACTTTCTACTTTGGCCATTTATTAACCAACTCTTCAGACATAATAAATATTAAAATGTACTTTGATTGTCCGAAACTTAATTTACAACCTCATTATCCCTTTTTTTCAATTCTTACGAAATGTCGCACAAATAGATATGTGATGCCCAGCTTTATCTACTGCTAAAACCAAGCTACATGGACTTCCATGTACTAAACAACTGAAAAGACGGCTAATGCTGATGTACATTAACTTCGGACACACTAGATGAACACAAGTATGTTTTAATTTTTATTATGTGAGAAATGTTGGTTAATAAATGATGAAAGTAGAAAGTTATGTAACATGTCTGCTTTAACTAGAAATGTTGCACTGAAGACGAGAGGAAGGTAATCGTCATTAGCAGACAAGTCCGTTGATGATTTAACACATATACTGCCCTACTACATGCTATAAGACTAAGGCTATGTTCACACGGGTTAAATTGGGGCGCATTTTGTCGCGTATTTCGCAGCGTACTGCGCTCAAATACGAGTGAAATGCGCCCCAGTCATTACGGTAATCCACAGTTCTCATAGAGAACTATGGATTACGCCTCCTCTCCCCAGGCATACAATACGACGCGCGGGGAGATAAGTGACATGTCGATTACTAGCGGCGAATACGGCGCGAGCTCCTGAAGTCCTGGCGTAATTGCGGGGCGTTCTTACGCCCTGAAATTATGCCGCGTGAACTTAGCCTAAGGCTGAAGACAGTGTAGATCTGGAGTTACACAGAACAAGAAGAAATGCCTGAGACTTTCCTGTTCTATCATTATATTGATCCTGCTACATTTTGATAGGTGGGCTTTATAAACAACTATAGATACACTAGGCACTGAGCCTGAATACTAAACCTTTTTTTCTTTTTTTTGTTGTGTAATAGTACTTTTAAATGGGACAGATTTTGCTGTGGGTTTTCCACATAAAATGTGCACAAATTAAAAAATAACCCCAACCTGTGCGTTTGCTATATTATTTCGGTGCAGAAAACTTTATCCAACATATTTTAAACTCTTTTTCCACAAAAGACCACAAAAAATGGCACACCCATTTGTGCAGATTTAACTGTTCTGGGATTGTGATATTATTTCTATCTTAGCGGAGTCTACTGCAGAAAAAGCCCTTCATGTTTTGGATCTCAACACACTTTTTAAAGTTACACCCTTAACAATTAATTGATCCCTTTTTAATCTTAAATAAATATAAACACATGAAATGTTGGCGCATAGATTTTTAAAACTCAAAGGCTAGACTATCACCGAATGTCAATCCCCTCCTTTCTGATTAGCACCCAAGACTTCCTGTCCTCCTCCACATTTTCCCCCCTTATCTATCATGAACTACTCTTCATGCCTCTATTTTTCACAGACTCCTCCCATTCCCACCTTCTTACATACACTGCTCCCCATGACCCTATCCTTGTACACAGACTGCTTCCTATGCCCTGCTCCTTATGCACCAATTTTTCGCAGATTGCTCCTCATGTCCCCCTCCTCTCTCACTAAATGCACTCATGCCCCATCTCTCACAGACTGCTCTCCATGCCCAAAGCTGTTACAGTGACTGTTCCACATGCCCCTATATGTTACACACACCGCTGCCTAGACCCATGGCATTGTTTTCAGGAGACACACTACCATCATTGTTTATAGGGACTTTTGGCTGGCATCATTTTTGTGGGGCACCCTACTGGTGTTGTTTACAGGGGTGCTTGCCTGGCATTTATAAGGGACACTCTTATAGGGTTGTTTATGAGGTAGTTAATTGCGGAGCTTATTGGACACTCTATTTGCATTGTGTATGGGAGGGCACTTAGGTCGGTTGTTTATAGTGGCATTAGGCAAGCTTTTTCAGCTGGAATTTTTGCAGGGGGCAGGCATGTATTGATTTGGAAAATATGCATACTAATGCATACGTACATACACACACATAGTGAAAAGAAGGCTGAAGATCTTAGTGTTCTGATTTATTAGCTCCGGACTCTGGGGCTGTGGCAGTTTTGCTGTTAGACCCAGGCAGTCTCCCTATGTACAAAACAGATTACCAGCAGGTCATAATTAAAAGTCATAAGCACAGGTCAAGGTTGTTGCTTGTGTGAGGTGTACGCAGGACATTTATGTACTGTCGTACTCAGGGCTGTATTTATAGGTCATGCTGCCCTAGACACTAAACCTGAATACGCCCCCATTAACAATTTGCATTACCACGCCCCTTTCACAACATGCCACACCCCTTTACAAAAGCCACGCCCACTATAACCATGTAACGGCTATAGAAGAAAGCTAATTGAAGGGTTAGCTGTCACCCAGCTTTCCTAGACGTTGGAGAACCTATTCAGCATCCAGGAAAGCTGGGAGATAATGCCAAACTGTATAACGCCAAACTGTGCCTGAACATAAACCTCTACACTACAACCAATATTTCTATCATACAATGACCATATAGTGGTAGACACCAGTGTACACAGGCTCTGCAGACTGTATATTACTGCCATACAGTGACCATATAGTGGTAGACACCAGTGTACACAGCCTCTGCAGACTGTATATTACCACCATACAGTGACCATATAGTGGTAGACACCAGTGTACACAGGCTCTGCAGACTGTATATTACCACCATACAGTGACCATATAGTGGTAGACACCAGTGTACATAGGCTCTGCACAGTACTGTAATTACATGCCATACAGTGAACCATATAGAGTTAGACACCAGTGTACACAGGCTCTGCAGACTGTATATTACTGCCATACAGTGACCATATAGTGGTAAACACCAATGTACACAGCCTCTGCAGACTGTATATTCCGTCCACACAGTGACCATAGAGTGGGAGACACCAGGGTTCACAGGCGCTCGTGTGTGTATATTAGCTCTATACAGTGACCATATAATGGTAGACACCAGTGTCCACAGGCTCTGCAGACTGTATATTACCTCCATACAGTGACCATATAGTGGTAGACACCAGTGTACACAGGCTCTACAGACTGTATATTACCACCATACAGTGGCCATATAGTGGTAGACACCAGTGTACACAGGCTCTGCAGACTGTATATTACCTCCATACAGTGACCATATAGTGGTAGACACCAGTGTACACAGGCTCATCATACTGTATACTACCACCATACAATGACCATATAGTGGTATACACCCTCAGTGCAATGCACCCGTAGTACAGCCCGCAAATACAGTAATTCATAGCTCTCACTGAAAGCTATGATTACCTGCCGTTTTCCCCAATGTGTACTGTGCGCTGGAAGAAAAGTAACATGTAAAAGTCTATGGGAGTCGGCACACACCGTTATAGAAGTACACGCCGGCCAGCACATGCTTCTAAAGAACAGCACATCACTATATGCCGCAAGACGCCAGGAAAAGCGGGTAGGTAACACAGGATAGGCTTAGATACTAAACGGCAGCAGTAGGATAAAAACAGGAAGGCTTAGATACTCAACGCCAGCAGGTAGCATAATACAGGATAGGCCTTAGATACTCAAAGCTGCAGAGGTAGGATAACACAGGATAGGATTCCTAACACCTCATGTCTCTGACCCTGAACCCCTCCCAACCCCCCACATCTTTTCACCTCCTCCTCAACCCACATGTCCTCACCCGCTTCCCCCCAGCACCCACATCATGTGTCACCCCCAGCACCTCACATCATGTCACCCCTCCAGCATCCCACATCATGTCACCCCCAGCATCCCTCCCCACAGCCTCCCCTCCCCACAGCCTCCCCCCCCACAGCCTCCCTCCTCACAGCCTCCCTCCCCACAGCCTCCCTCCTCACAGCCTCCCTCCCCACAGCCTCCCTCCCCACAGCCTCCCTCCTCACAGCCTCCCCTTCCCACAGCATCCCTCCTTACAGCCTCGCCCCTCCCCAAACAGCTGCCCCCTTTCCCACAGCCTCCCTCCCACAGCCTCCCTCCAACAGCCTCCCTCCTCACAGCCTCCCCTCCCCACAGCCTCCCTCCCCACAGCATCCCCTTCCCACAGCCTCCCTCCCCACAGCATCCCTCCTCACAGCCTCCCTCCCCACAGCTTCCCTCCTCACAGCCTCCCCTTCCCACAGCCTCCCCTTCCCACAGCCTCCCCTTCCCACAGCATCCCTCCCCCCACAGCCTCCCCTTCCCACAGCATCCCTCCTCACAGCCTCCCTTCCCACAGCATCCCTCCTCACAGCCTCCCCTCCCCACAGCCTCCCCTTCCCACAGCATCCCTCCTCACAGCCTCCCCTTCCCACAGCATCCCTCCTCACAGCCTCCCTTCCCACAGCATCCCTCCTCACAGCCTCCCTCCCCACAGCCTCCCCTTCCCACAGCCTCCCTCCCCACAGCCTCCCCTTCCCACAGCCTCCCCTTCCCACAGCCTCCCCTTCCCACAGCCTCCCTCCCACAGCATCCCTCCTCACAGCCTCCCTCCCCACAGCCTCCCTCCTCACAGCCTCCCTCCTCACAGCCTCCCCTTCCCACAGCATCCCTCCCCACAGCCTCCCCTTCCCACAGCATCCCTCCCCACAGCCTCCCCTTCCCACAGCATCCCTCCTCACAGCCTCCCTCCCCACAGCCTCCCCTCCCCACAGCCTCCCCTTCCCACAGCCTCCCTCCCCACAGCCTTCCTCCTCACAACCTCCCTTCCCACAGCATCCCTCCCCACAGCCTCCCCTTCCCACAACCACCCCCTCTCACAGCTCCCTTCCCACGGGCATCCCTCCCCCACAGCCTCCCTCCCCACAGCCTCCCCTTCCACAGCATCCCCCACAGCCCCCCTTCCCACAGCATCCCTCTTCACGCCTCCCCTGTCCTCAGCATCCCTCCCACCCTCCCCCCACAGCCTCCCCCCCACAGCTCCCGCTCCCCACAGCATCCCTCCTCAACGCCTCCTCCCCACAGCCTCCCCTCCCCCAGTTTCCCCTCCCCACAAACCCCCCCTCCCCACCCCAATCGCCAAGGCCTCCCCCCATTTGAAGTTTATGGTAGGGTACTGTGATGACGGTCACAGAGGTCAATGTGGAACATGGAAAACAACATAAAAGCAGCACAGAGACAAAAATATGGGTGCATGCCTCACCGAACTTAAAGGGGTTTACTTACCACAATGATTAGTTTTTAACATGTAAGGAAAGGTAAATGAAGACTCAAATACATTGCTGTTTTGATTTCGATTTGTTCAGGAGATAAAGAAGATTTGATCTACTACTAGTGTACACAAGTCTCTCTTGGTTACCAAGTACCTCTCCCTGCTGTTTCTCTTATCTAATTGCTCCAAGCTGCCCTCTGAACATGGTGAGTCACTATCTGCAGGAGCTTGTTTACCTAAGTTAATGGCAAGTTGTAACCATTTAAGCTCTATGCACTACAGATTACAAACCTCCTGCACTCACTGCAGTCACTTTAACAGGTATAACAGGTGTAAATACCCGTACTCATTATATTATAAAATATCAGCTTTATCCAAAATGAGAAGTCAAATTCATTCCATAAACGTTTTCGGTCACATACAAGACCTTCTCCACTTGTCTAAGAGCCATATCCAGCACATCTGATGATAATATATTGCCTGCGCCCTTATTAGTATCTTCTACAAGAAAAGCCAAAAATCTGAAGGTCTTGTATGTGACCGAAAACGTTTATGGAATAAATTTGGCTTCTCATTTTGGATAAATAAAGCTGATATTTTATAATATAATGAGTACGGGTATTTACATGTATATATGGTGATATAATTTTTTACCCGACTTGTGTCAGTCAATAGATGCTGAGAGTGTGCGGAGCAACATTTTTGTAACTTTAACAGGTATAACACAACTGATATGCCAATCACTGCTATAGAACCACCCGAAGTCTAATATGGAAGTGTGAGACTGAAGCTAGCTGTCAGTCTGTGAACCAGCATGGTGAAACAACCTCTTTACAGCTCAATTGTGGCTGGCTGCCATTTATTTGGGGCACTCTGATAGTCTTGTTTATTGGAAGTTAACTCTTAAAGGGGCTGTCTCACTACACTGGTTAATCTTATCTCAGTCCTGTTTTCTTGGTTTCATTTTGAATTCAGGTGCGTGTTTACTGGCTTCCACTAGGCTGCAGTAGAAGCCAGGTCTGTAGCTATAGCAACCAGTGCTGGCAGCCTATTATGAGAGATTGAACAGGTCTGTAGCTATAGCGACCTGAGGAGCTGATGCAGCCCATACAAGAGGAGATATCTCAGAATAGAAAGGACATTGTTAATGGACACATATTGCAAAGTGACTTATTTTTGCAAGATCTTTAACATAAAAAGCAATCCTTGTAGAAAGACAACCCCTTTAATGGCAGTGTTTATGCTCACTACTATGCGGAAAGTCAACAGAGACAAGAAGACACTGCGGTCAGCTGCAGCGCTGGAATGGTGGGTTCACGAGTGAGTATGTACCTTTTTTTGTAACAGACCTGTAGCCATTTTTTGTTTTTAATTTTTAAGGTGGAAAACCCTTTTAAAAGTGAGCTCCTTATGAGGTAAAGCTATGATTTGTTGCAGAAAACTTGTGTCTGCCTGAACCTTCTGCAAGCCAAGCAAGGCATTGACATTTTTGCCTTTCAGCTTCCAAATCACACTCATTCCTTTTCATTCTTTGTGCTGATCATTCAAAATCCTGCTGTCAAGGTGCCTAAACTCCTAGCGGTCTCTACACAGCTAGCCCCCAGATATTGTACTAAATAGGAACAAAAAAAAATAAAAATGTGTATATATATATATATTTATATTAATATATATATATATATATATATATTTATATATCTCAATCTGTAGTGTCACCCTAGGCTCTCGTCTTCAATTGTCTAGCGGTAGATGATCTTTGGTATTATTCCTGATATAAGTGAGCATATGTTCATCTTTAGTTCTTTACATAACGAAGTGTCATGAAGCCATCTGCATTTAAAATAATTGCAAATTTGTCCCAAAAGGATTTTATTTTCAAATAAATGAGTTACGTATATCACCAGTATGGGAAAATGTTCTGACCTTTCTGCAGCACTCACAGCAGACACATATACATGACCATGATTTGTCACATACTGAAATTTGTTCTGCATATTCCTTAGAAACTGACTGCCATTTAAAGTAGTAAGTACACATTTCATTTAGCAAGATGGATAGGCAGGCTAACATTTCAATATGAGAAGAATCCATCAATGGCATCTGTAGAGCATCTTGCATTATGCAGGGGTTTTTACAGGAGTGTGCTCTTGAGGGATCTCCTGCTGTGCATTAAAAAGCCCGGACGGAAATGGAGAAAACACTTGCTGTTTTGACAGATGAGTGTTAAATAATCTTGTGACATGAGCTCTTTAGTCTTGAGTCACGCAGTAAGTCCACTGAAACTTATCTCTAGTAATCTCAAGGGTCTATGTGATTTAGTCAAATTATCTTAATAAGGTATGTCAAGATGAATTACACTTGTCAAGTCTTAACAACATATCCCAAACCTTTATTTTTAATCAAGATGCGTCCTTGGATATATGTGACTAAATTAGATATTGTGATGAGCCGTCACTGAAGCAAGTTGGGTAGATGGCAATTACTGCCTCAAGGTCAATGTAGTTTTTCCTTTAGATATTTATAGTATTTGCATGATCATGATTACACAGTAGAAAAAAAATACTTACAAATGTGAAACGCAAAAATGTGCGTAACAACAGTGACCAACAGTGTCTTGATAAAAGCTATGTAGAATACTAAGACTGTCCTTGAAGGGACCACATTTATGCAGTGTTTCAGATGGAGCACTCCATGAATACCCCACTATAAATACTACTCAGACCCTGTGCCATTAGGAGCTAGCGTTTGAGAAGGTGTCACTAGCTTTTTAGGCCTCATTCGTGGTATCTGTAGACAATGAAAATGGGCCATAGAGGTCAATTGTGCAAACATAGCCCAAGTCAGATTATGTTCGCCCTATTTACAGAACATATACACCTTCTGCACCAGACAAAAAAATGTGGTATACCGCGCTTTTGTGTCCCATGCACAAAGCATATTCCTGCATATACTCGAGTATAAGCCGAGTTTTTCAGCACAAAAAATGTGCTGAAAAATCCCCCCTCGGCTTATACTCGAGTCACTGTCGGCGCTCGGGCACTGCGATGGCCCGTGCGCTGACAGGGACACTTCAGTTATATGCGGCTCCTCAGGGAGCGCATATAACTGAATGCCGAGTACCTGACAGCACCCGGGCACTGCGATGGCCCAGGCGCTGTCAGCGATCTCTTCCCTATATGAGACTCCTCTGGAGTGCATGCAGGAGACGAGATACCACTGCGGTGCAGAGAGCGAGCGCTCCCTGCTCCGCAGTGGACTCCGGGCGGCCAGAGTTTCCGGCACAGGCAGCGTGTGTCATCACACTGCGTGCGCGGCCTGATGACATCACCTGCCTGTGCCGAGAAGACCGAGGAGAGCGCACGAGAGGCCGGACAGCGAGGAGGCGGAGCAGCGAGGGAGACGAAGCAGCGAGGGAGACAAAGCAGCGGGGAGCCAGGTAAGTGCTTTTTTTTTTTTTTTTTTAAACCCTGTCCATACCTGCCTATAGCCTGCCTAGAGGGCATTTACCCTGCCTAGAGGACCTATACCTGCCTATACCCTGCCTATACTTGCCTATAGCCTGCCTAGGGGACATATACCCTGCCTAGAGGGCCTATACCTGCCTATACCCTGCCTAAACCCTGCCTAGAGGACCTATAGCCTGCCTAGATGACCTATACCTGCCTAGAGGGCCTATACCCTGCCTATAGCCTGCCTAGAGGACCTATACCTGCTTATACCCTGCCTATAGCCTGCCTAGGGGACCTATACCTGCCTATACCCTGCCTATAGCCTTCCTAGAGGACCTATACCTGCCTATAGCCTGCCTAGGGGGACCTATACCCATAGTTGCCAACTTTTGAAAATGAAAAAGCAGGAGATACTAGTGGGCGGCAAAAAAATTTGCATGGCCACGCCCATCTTGACGGTATGCCACGCCCCTTCAAAAAGCCACACCTACTCCACCTATCTGCATAACGGCTTGGAAGAAAGCCAGGTAGATGCCCTGATAGCCAGGTAGTAGCCCCCCATAACCAGGTAGTGCCCCTTACAGGCTGGTAGCTGCCCCCTTTTTAGCCA
Source organism: Phyllomedusa bahiana (assembly GCA_025379985.1). Classification (NCBI taxonomy): domain Eukaryota; kingdom Metazoa; phylum Chordata; class Amphibia; order Anura; family Hylidae; genus Phyllomedusa; species Phyllomedusa bahiana. Next base: position 38,787 of record JAODAL010006889.1, on the reverse strand, counting down.
GGTAGAGCCAAATTTGTAGCCAGGTAGATGCCCCCCTTTGTTAGCCAGGTAGATGCCCCCCATTTGTTTGCCAGGTAGTGCCCCCATTGTTTGCCAGGTAGTGCCCCCATTGCTTTCCAGGTAGTGCCCCCTCTGTTGCCAGGTAGATGCCCCCATTGTTTGCCAGGTAGTGCCCCCTCTGTAGCCAGGTAGTGCCCCCATTGTTAGCCAGGTAGTGCCCCCATTGTTAGCCAGGTAGTGCCCCCATTGTTAGCCAGGTAGTGCCCCCATCGTTAGCCAGGTAGTGCCCCCATGCCCCCATTGTTAGCCAGGTAGTGCCTCCATTGTTGCCAGGTAGACCCCCCATTGTAGTCAGGTAGTGCCCCCATTGTAGCCAGGTAGTGCCCCCCATTGTAGCCAGGTAGTGCCCCCATTGTAGCCAGGTAGTGCCCCCCATTGTAGCCAGGTAGTGCCCCCTCTGTTGCCAGGTATTGCCCCCATTGTAGCCAGGTAGTGCCCCCTCTGTTGCCAGGTATTGCCCCCATTGTAGCTAGGTAGACCCCCCATTGTAGCCAGACAGTGCCCCCCTAAAACTAATAAAAATAAAATAATAAAATCCACTTACCTGACCAGGCTCCAGCCGATCTCCTCAGCGTCACAGGGGACGTGAGTGCAGCCGCACGTCACTTCCTCTGTGACGCTGACATGTGTGTACGGCGCAAAGCGGCGCCGGACATACACGGGGAGGAGGCAGGAGGGAGCGCTCCCCTCCTGCCTCCTCCCTGCTCAGCCAGGTTCCGGGCGGGTGAAGCGGGCGCAGCGCCCGCGTCACCCACCTGTGGGAACGGACCGGCGGCGCCAGAGTAGCGCACCAGCGCTACTCCGCCGCGGCCATTTAAAGGACCCCCGCCGCCTGCTGGCGGCGGGAGAAATGCCAACTCCCCGGAGGGGCGGGGGGGGACCCCAAATAGCGGGACCCCCCCGCCAAAAACGGGAGAGTTGGCATGTATGCCTATACCTGCCTATACCCTGCCTATAGCCTGCCTAGGGGGACCTATACCATGCCTATAGCCTGCCTAGGGGGACCTATACCTGCCTATAACGACCTATACCTGCCTATAACCTGCCTAGGGGGACCTATACCTGCCTATAACGACCTATACCTGCCTATGGGGGCAATTACCTGCCTATAACCTGCCTATGAGGACCTATATCTGCCTATAACGACCTATACCTGCCTATAACCTGCCTATGGGGACATATAGCTGCTTATACCAGTCTATAATCTGCCTATGGGGGACATATAGCTGCCTATATCTGCCTATGGGGGACATTAAACTGCTTATACCAGCCTATATCTGCCTATGGGGGACATTAAACTGCCTATACCTGCCTATGGATGCCTATGGGGGACATTAAACTGCCTATACCTGCCTATAACCTGCCTATGGGGGACATTAAACTGCCTATGTAATTTTATTGGCATCTATTTTTATTTTTAAAATTCACCAGTAGCCGCTGCTTTTTCCACCCTAGGATTATACTCGAGTTAATAAGCTTTCCCGGTTTTTGTGGCAAAAGTAGGTGCCTCAGCTTATACTCGGGTCGGCTTATACTCGAGTATATACGGTACATTTGTTAAAGAGGGTGAACATAGACCAATTCAAACTACGTTTGCTCTATACATCTTTATAACCCATCATGGCTCTGCTGCAGTATTCATAAGGAAAAACTTTTAACAGTATTCAAACAGATACCACAAATGGGGCCCCAGAACAAAGCTTAAATAAGTGAAGCTGCCCTTACACATTAAATTAATGATGAAACTAATATGTATGGAAGCAGCTTGACTGCTCCTACTGTAATAGCAAATCAGGGTTCAGCATATAAAATAGCTTAAATTCTCAGGTACCAGATGGTAGGTCTAAGGTATGGAAATATCCCAATACATGCTGAGACACGTATTGGGGTGTTTTTCTAGTTCTGCCAATCCTGACTTTTTTGCCCTAGAAGTTATTTAAACATTGTCATTTCCCATTAAGCACTGTATGGCATTTAAGCCTCCATAAAGCCATACACCTTTATGAAGTTTTCCATGAGAAGAAGCACATGCAGCCAGTATCCTACTCTGAACTGAACAGAGGCAAACACCCACAAACAGTTGTCTGCAGGCGGAAGTTTTTTTTCTTCAGAGAAGTTACTGGCTTGGCTTAAAATCATGTTTCAATGCTCTTTAATTGGTCAAATAGGATTTCTTTAGCTGTCACTAGAGAGTCTAGCTGTTTTTTCTTAGAGCTTTCTTGAATGTGGTAGAAACAAACAGTATTCATTCCTGCTCTTTTGATAAGTTAGTGCAATCTTTCTTTGTATTATCTGCAATGTACTGCGCATGCAGTAAACTTAACTGTTGCAGCCAGTGTCAGGCAGCAGCGATCAAGGCAAATAGGATCATGGGGTGTATTAAAAGGGGCATAGATGCACACAATTAGAACATTATTCTCCCATTATACAAGTCACTGGTCAGATCACACATGGAATATTGTGTACAGTTTTGGGCACCAGTTCACAGGAAAGACATTGTAGAGCTTGAACAGGTAGAGCGGGCAACAAAAACAATAAAAGGACTGGATGGACTGCAATACCCAGAAAGATTAGCAAGATTAGGGTTATGTAGTTTAGAGAAATGACAGCTTTGGAGGGTCATAATAAATATGTATTAATATCATTAAGGGTCAATATAGAAATCTCTCCCATGATCTATTTATGCTCAGGACTGGATTCAGAGGAAGTGGGCAACCTCTACATATAGAGGAAAGAAGGTTGATATATAAAAATAAAACAGGATTCTTTAATTAGGACCCTTGACAGGAGTACTACCAGTACAGTCCTGATGGCGCCCATGCTAATGGGGTACTTGTTATGAACTTTTTAATTACATATGTAAACTTATTGATCCCTAGATAATACAATTATGTGCAATGTACCATTAACTTATTGAACAATACTGTATTTGTCTTATGCAGTAAATTAATGTACTGCTAAATGCATTGTCTCTTGTGTGCCTTATGATGGTGTTGTTATGTAGGGGTCCTTTATGTATATATATGTATGAATAAATAAAATTTATTTTATGAATTCCTATATATGTTGTGAATGTTACATTTTTGTAGTGTTTGAACACTGTGTATTTTATAATGACTATGAATTTTTATGGAAAATGTAGTTTTTAGATTTGGCGACATTTTCCTTAAACCGCGCATTCACTTTTAGAGTTTTATGGTACACATACGGTTAAACACTCCTACCATGGCATAACACACAGTCACATTTGTATACCACAGGCACATATATATTACCTATTTCCACAGTCACATATACACAAAGAACTCAAAAAGGCACATACTGAATGCATGCACACAGAAACAGACAAAAAATCGCATACATACATTTCATTTCCCTTTACAAACATGTCAAGCCAATGTAGCAGTCTATCACTATCTTCTCAATTTCATCAACATTCATGCTCAGATAAGTCACACATGAATATATAAATATTCATAGAACTGATCAAATCAAGTGGGGTTTAATGATACTTATCTGAATCTGGCGATATGTATATATGTAACAAATAAGGCATTAAAATTCATAGAAAATGTTTGTAGTCTCAAGACAGCAAGTGCTTGTTGTCCCTGAAATCTTTAAGGACACGGCTAATTTTGGGCCTTTAGGACAGAGAATATTTTTTAGTTTTTTCCTCATTACATTTCAAGAGCCACAACTTTTTTTTATTGACCTAGCCATATGCGGGCTTGTTTTATGTGGGATGAGTTGTACTTTTTTAATAGCCTTTAAAGGGCTTGTCTCACTACAAGGATTGCTGTTTATGTTAAAGATCTTGCAAAAACAAGTCACTTTGCAATATGTGTCCATTAACAGTGTCCTACCTATTCCTAGATATCCCCTCTTGTATGGGCTGCATCAGCTCCTCAGGTCGCTATAGCTACAGACCTGTTCAATCTCTCCTGATAGGCTGCCAGCGCTGGTTGCTATAGCTACAGACCTGGCTTCTACCGCAGCCTAGTGGAAGTCAGTAAACAAGCCCCTGAACTCAAAATGAAACCAAGAAAACAGGACTGAGGTAAGATTAATCAATGTAGTGAGACAACCCCTTTAAGTTGCATGCAGTATTCTGAGAGGGAGGAGAAGGAATTCTGTAAGTTTTTTACTTGCATTTTTTGGGTTTAGTTTTTATGGCATTCACCATGTGGTATAAATGACATTAGCTTAATTCCATGAATCGATACAATAACAGCAATACCACATTTATAGTTTTATGTTTTACTACTTCTGCACAATAAACACAAAACAAATTTGTGCTTCCCGGTCATCATATTTTGATACCCATAACATTTTATTACGTTACATTCACTTTATTTTTTAATCTCACTAAGGGACATGACTATGTGATCAATTGGTTGCTAGTATAGTACACTATTACAGTACCAACACTGACAGGCATCCTATTCAGTCCGGCCTCTGGCAGGACCTAACAGATGTACCAAGATGACAGACTTCAGGGCCTTCATCGGGCCCCTGCCTGCCATGACAACCCATCAGCACCCGTCCCTTGTGTTCTGAGGGACCAGCAGGGCCGCCATACAGGGGGTACAACCAGTACTCCCGTATGGGGCCCGGTGGAATAAGGCTAGTGTTATTACCACAACAGAACCACAAACTGCAACTGTTAACTGTTATTATACTAATTGTATGTATCCTGTATATATGACAGTTGCAAAGCCATCATGAGTTCTGCAAAGAATGGACTGTGCCTTTGCATATTTCTCGCTGTCATTTCCCCAGCAAAGCAATCACCACCTTCCTGCAAACAAAGGGTTAATACTACCATACTTATTTGAGCCCTCTTACATGCACACTACCCAGTCTGCTTGGCAAATGAAAAAACAATGCACCCTAATGCCAATGTACCTTTGTTCTCTGTGGGACAAACAAGTTTATCCTAACAGGGAACATGTGCAAACAAAGTAAATCGATAACTTAAAAACCTAGATGTGAAACTCTGGATACGATTGTGTCTCTTAAAGCCAATTTTATCTACTTAATAATGAAACAATTTTTTTTATTTTTAAAAGGGGGTTTTTTTCTTTTTCAGACACTGATGGCATATCGCTAGGTTATGCCTCACTGTCAGGTATGTGCGATCCCTTCTCTGAGATCCACACGATAAAAGAAAAAGGCCCTTTTTTTAAAACCCAAAAAGGTGATCAGGGAACCAAATGAGAGTTGAACCCACTCTAGACGGAAATTTAAAAAGGGGTTTTTTTTGCATCGGGGTTTTTTTTACAGAGTTTGCTCTTCAAAATCTGTTTTTTAAAGCCCCCCACTTCCTTTTGCATCTGTGGGGGGTTTAAAACAGCGGGGAACCGACATTTACCCTCTGCTATTTCCAAATTATAGTTGGGCCTGTTAGGGGGACATTGGTGACAGAGGTTTATTTGAAAAATTAATAAATAGAAAAAAATTAAAAAAAATCTAAAAAAAGTGACTTTTAAACCCCCTTCTTTTGAGGGAAACGGTCATAATATATGGCTCTAAATTTTTTTCCCCTCCTGCCTTTAAAAGGGGCCAAAAACTTTTTATTTTTCCCCCTACATAGACACATGAGGGTTTTTTATTTTGGGGGGACAAGATGTATTTTAAATTTTTTTTGGGTTTTTTAAAATTTATGAATGGGTTTTTAAAAGGGGAAACAGAAAAAAAAATTTTTAAGTGGGGCAAAATTTTGAAAAAAAGGTATTTTGCGCCATGTTTGCGGGGATTTTTTTTTTTTAAAATGGAGTTTATTCTTGGGTTTTAAAAATGATGTGTTTTCTGTATTCCTTTCAGGTTGTTTCTCTTTCCGGAAAAAACCAAACATGGGGGGGGTTTCCGTTATGTTTTGGGTCTGTAAAAAAAATTCCCAAAAAATTTTTTTTTTTGAAAAATTTTTTGCCGTGGCGCCATTTTGTTTTGGGCCAATAAACCCTTTTTTTTAAAAAAACATCTTGGAGGTCGTGAGGGGGATATTTTGCGGGCTGAAGTGTACTTTTTTAAAAGCTAGCAGTTTTGGAACGGCATGCGAAATTTTTTTATCCTTTTATTCCAAATTTTTTTGCGAAAGTAAAAGACCAAAAAAAAAGTATTTTGGCGGGTTTTGGGTTTTTTTTTTTCTAAAGGTGTTTTAGCGTTTCGGGGGTAAATGATTTAGATTTTTTTTTAGATCGGCCCCTTTTTTAGACGTGGCCACCCAAATATGTGTAACCTTTTTTTTGTTTTATTTTTTTTTATTGGGAAAATGGGGGAAATGGGCAAGGGAGGTGATTTGAACTTTTTTAATTTATTTAAACGCCACGGCCATCTTTGCAACAGCAAGGCTGCCAAATTTTAAAGTGGGCAGCCGGTGGGTTTTAAAACGGAATCGGGGCCACGATCCCGTTTTAAAGCCGCCCTTTCCCGGGGCAAGAAATTTTCATAAAGTCATAGGGCGGGAAGGGGGTTTAAAAATTTACCCCTAAATTTGCTGTCATTTCTGTGAAACACCTAAAAGTTAATAAACATCTTAAATGCTGTTTTGAAAACTTTAAACGGTGTAGTTTCTTAGATTGAGTCATTTATGGAGGTGTCTAACATACAGGCCCCTGAAAACCACATTAGAACTGGACTGGAGCATAAAAAAAACCCTTTTTGCAAAACTTTTCCTTAAAAGTGAAAAAATTAAATAAAATTAATAAGGGCCCCCCTTTTTTAATTATAAAAATAAAGACATTTTTTAAAAAAATTATGCCCAAATTTTGTAGGGAAAATGGTAGATGCTTAAATTTTAAAATTATTTTTTTGGGTTTCACTATCTTTCGTTTGCGCAAGGGAAAATTTTTTATCTTTGAAAATGGCAAAAAATTTCCCAAATTTTTTCGAAATTTTGATTTTTTTTTCAAAAATTAAAGGGTTGTGTTGACCAAAAAAATTTCCTTGGATAGGTAAAAGTAATTTAAAAAAATTATCCCCCTGAAGTGACATATGTCAGATGGGGCTCTGTCAGGGAGGTCAAAACTGGTTGTGGCGGTAAGGGGTTAAAGCTAATTAATGAAATGGGAATACCTTTCAGTACGGCAAATCCAGGCGCATTACTGGGGAACAGGTAAACCATTTTAAAAGGGGTTTCCCTGGCCGAGGTGTCCTTTGTGCTAGAAAAAAGCTAAATCAGACCCCATAAAAACGGTTCATAAAATCAGCGCATTCAAACTACAAAGGGCCCAAAAAAAATTGGGTCTATCCAAAAAAACATATTTTCCCCCTGTGGCCTTTTTGGGTAAAAAGGCGGGGCCTATAAGGGCAGTACTGCTATCAAGGGCCACTTAAAGTTAAAACAAAGGGGCCCACAATATTGCAAAAGATAAAAAAGGTAAGCGGGGCCAAACATTTTGGCGGGAACGTGTCCTAAAATTTCCCGGGGGACAGCCTTCGGGGAGGGCCACTCTTCCAAAAAAAATACTGCATTTAAGGGGAATTGATTCAAACGAATGGAATTTTTAGAATTTCGGAAAACTTCGATTCTGAACAAAGTCGAATTTTGGGGGTGATTTCGCAAAAAGCGTGTTTTTATTGATAAATGGCTGCGAGGCATGGCGTTAATGGGGCAAAGAATCATGGGGGAAAAAGGTGTAGCCTACATGACTTCAAGATGAAGCCAAAAAACCCCGGGGGGTTCTTGACGTCACCGCACTATATAATCACGTGACGGGGCAGCCACACTCCCTCACTTTACTGTGAGGGAAGCTGATCGCGTGTTTGATTCTCTTAAAAAAGAAAAAACTTTTTTTTCAGCGATTTTTTGGGGGGTGCACAGTTGTCTGGAGACTGCTTCTCTTATTCTAATTCTGTTTTTGGGGGGTATTGGAATTAAGCCCAGTGTCCACCCAATTCATTTTACATTTTAAATTTTTTTTCTTTTTGGGAGAAATTGAATTCCAAGGTTATCAACTTTCCCTTTGTATTCAGTTAAAAAACAGCTTTTTTTACATCCAAATACCAGTTAATTTTTGGTTGCTCATTTCTTTTGCGCAAATTAGATCCAGGGGTTAATTAAGCGTTGTTCTGCTGTTGTGATCACTAAAAGAAACGGTGTTTTTCAATGCCAAAGAAGAAATTTTGCCTGTAGCATAATTCATATCCGAAGGTTAATTACGAGTTTTTCTGTTGTTGTGTTCTGTAAAATACACGCCGTTTTAACACGCTACAAATCTGGTAATTGTTGGCGGCACATTTCTTTTGCGCAATTTACATCCAAAGGTTAACTAAGTATTTTTCTGCAGTTGTATTCAGTAAAAGAAACTTTGTTTTTCACCGCCAAAGAAGAAATTATGCCTGTAGCATAATTCATATCCGAAGGTTAATTAACCCTGTTTGTGCTTTTATATTCAGTAAAATACACAGTGTTTTTAAACGGCACATACAAGTAAATTTTTCCTGGCCATTTGTGGAGCGCAATTTATATCCAAGGGTTACCCAAGCTTGTTAGTGGGTTCATTTGGAGTCAAATACAGGGTGTGTATTTATCATATACAGATATCTTCATTAAACAGAGTCTGTACATTTTAGAACAAACAGTATATCAGACAGAGAGGTGGCAGGCTCTTCACATGCGAGTGGCAGTGGCACAAACATTCCTGGAGCAGGCCCAGGTCGCAGCACAGTAAAAGGAGACGTCGCAGCAGGGTTCACTCGGTGAGGCCAGAACTGCCGGTGTCATCTAGCGGCCATGTGTTGTTCAGCAACCCAATGGTTCTTGATTGGTTGACTAGGTCATCCACTTCCTCCCAGATGACATCTGACAACCCCAGCAAAGAGTCGGTGGGAACGTCAGACACAACCCTTAGTTGCCATGGCTCGGGAGCGGGTCAGCGGCCTCCTCCTGTCGTCAACCCGCCTCTGTCCCATCCGGTTCCCTCAGCCAGAGATCTACTATGTGGTCTGGGCTCAGCGCCACTATACAGCGAGGATGAATAATTTGAGAAGGGCAGTCAGCAGCTACTTGGCAGCGAAGAAATGGGGCCAATATCCCCTGCTTTTTGCAGTAGGCGGCAAAGTATAGATGTGGAGAGTGGCATGGGAGGTCATGTTGTGAGGGGTCAGCTTCTGCATACCAAGACCGGTGATGAGGACAGCAGTGACGATGAAACACAAATAGATGATGATGTAGCCGACCGCACTTGGGAGCCGGGTGAGGCAAGGGCTTCATCATCGTCAGGAGAAGAGGACGTGAGCTTGCGCGTCAGGCAGCGGCGCAGCCAGCAAGTGGTTTGTGTGGCCGTGAGTCAGCAGGGTAGCAGCAGTGTGAGGTCAGGAGCCAAGCGGCCACGGGGAAGAAAACCCGCTTCGCAGATCCAAGAAATTAGCGGCACAGGGGCTCAGCGAGGCAGTGGCGGTAGTAGTCAGTGCGGAGCGTTGGCGGTAAAATCAGCTACTCGGTGGTGTGGCAGTTCTTTGCTAAGACACCAGAGGAGCTGAATATGGGTATATGTAGAATCTGTGGGCAGAAAGTGAAGCGTGGCCAGGGAGCTAACGTTGGCACCACGGCCCTGCATCAACACATGCAGCGTCACCATCCGGTGGCCTGGGAGAAACGTGGCTCAGATGTGGTGGTCCATCCTGGCGCTGCAGCAACAGCAGCAGCCAGTGGCATGCATGCCATTGCAGCCAGTCAAGGCTCCACCACCTCTGCAGAAGGGAGCTGTTTCTCTTTGCCATCATCTCCCGGTCCAGATGCTCCTGCTCCTCGCTACCCATGGCGCCAGCAGTCGTTCAGCGAGGTGATTGCAAAGAGACAACAGTATGCGTCCAACCATCCTAAGGTGAGGAAGCTGACCGTACTCCTGTCCAAGTTGTTGGTACTGCAGTCCCTCCCTTTCCAAATGGTGGACTCTGCACTGTTCAGAGAACTAATGGATTGTGCCGAGCCGAGGTGGAGAGTTCCAAGCCGTAATTTCTTTTCCATAAAGGCAGTACCAGCACTTCACAAATATGTAGAACAGAAGGTGGGCCAGTCCTTGAGCTTATTTGTTTGTTCCAAGGTGCACGGCAGCGCGGACATCTGGAGCTGTAACTATGGTCAGGGCCAATACATGTCCTTTACGGCCCACTGGGTGAATGTGCTTCCTGCCCAGGCACAGCAACAACTTGGACAGGAGACGGCGTTTTCTCCTCCACGTTGTCAAACTGCTGCTCCTGCACCAATGTCCGCCTCCTCCTCCTCCACCACCACCACCATCTCACCCTCCACAAGTGCTGCTCCATCATACCACATGTGTAGGGCATAGCGGTGTCATGCAGTTCTACACCTGGCTTGCCTCGGCGAACGAAGTCACACAGGGGAGGAACTGCACCGCGTCATGCAGCAAGAAATCGATGTGTGGCTTCCTCCGCGGCAACTGCAAATCGGAACCATGGTGACGGACAATGGGAGGAACATCATGTCCGCGCTGCACTGAGGAGGGATGGTCCATGTGCCCTGCATGGCGCACGTGTTCAATCTGGTTGTGAAAAGGTTCCTGAAGTCTTCCACCGATCTTCAGAAGATTCTGAAAATGGCCAAGAAACTGTGCATGCACTTCATCCATTCCTACAAAGCCAGGACCACCCTCATCGAGTTGCAGAGGCAGAACGGCCTCCCACAACACAAGATGATATGCGATGTTTCCACCCGTTGGAATTCCAGCCTGCACATGTTGGACCGACTGTAAGAACAGAGAAAGGCCATTAACTATTTTTTTTGATGATATAGGCAGACAGGAGTACTCCCCTGTGTAACTTTGATGTCAGCCAGTGGCAGCTCATGCATGACACCTGCCGTTTGCTGAGGCCATTCGAGGAGGCCACGTTATTTGTCAGTCGCCAGGACTACGAGATGAATAACGTCATTCCACTGCTGCATGTCCTGGAACAGATGCTGAAAAATCTGTCTGGGCAGTGGACTGGAGACGTGGCGACTACATCTCGCGGCCACATGAGTCCGGTGGGGACTGAACTGGAGGAGGAGGAGGACATTGGAGCAGAAGCATTGTCTGGTGAAATGAGTGGATTTTCTACCCAAGTGACAGGAGAGGAGGAGTAGGAGCAGCTGGAGAAGGTAGATAGAGATGAGGAAGACGAGGCAGATGACCCTAAAGCACCGTGGCAGTATACAGTGGAGATGGAGGCAGGGAGTCCCTCGGAGTCACTTGTGCAGATGGCCTGCAGCATGCTGATTTGCCTGGCTAGTGACAGCCGAATAGTCACCATCAGGCAGAGGGATGACTTCTGGCTCTCCATCCTATTTGGACCCTCGCTACCGGTACAAAATGGGAGCCTTTTTCCCAGCTGCTGAGAGGGAGGACAAACTCAAATACTATAGGGAAATCCTCCGTAGTCAGTTGGCCGCTGCCTTTGTGCGGTATGGTCTATCCTCTGACAGGTCTGACCGGGGGGTTCCTCAGCACTCACGTACTACTGCCGTGGCTGCTGTGGGAAGGTGGGGGGGTAGGAGCAGTACCAGCTCCATCAGCAGCAACCTAAGTCTGGAGTCACGGATGAGCGCACGTTCCTTCCACCCGCCTAGTGAGGAGGGCAGTCGCCAGCAGCAGCAGGACCTGGAAGAGCCAGTCCGCTGAACCAACAGGTGTGGCCTACTTGGACAGCACTCGCACCCAGTTAAAAGATCCGTGGACTACTGGGCAGCCAAACTGGATGTGTGGCCGCAACTTGCCGAGTGTTTGCAGTGGAGAAGCTGTCCTGCCCGGCCAGTAAGTGTGGCATCAGAACGGGTGTTCAGTGCGGCGGGAACCATCGTTACCCAAGGAGAACCGCTTGTCCACGGGAAATGTGGAACGGAGCTGACCTTTGTCAAGATGAACCAGGCGTGGATCGGCCAGGATTTCCACACACCAATGCTTTAGGCTTCAGATTACATCAGCCATTACACCTCACCCAAACTTTGAGAAATGAGTCTGATGCCACCTCCCGCCTGATGCCACACATCTGCTGACAGTTTCTCCATCTGCCACCAACCATCTTTACCAGGGGGATTGCCACCCCCTCCACACTCTGTCATTGTGCCACTCTATGACCTCATGCTGCTGTTGCTGGTGCCGTGACATCCACACTGTGTCACTGTGCCACTCTCTGACCTCATGCTGTTGCTCCTGCCGTCACCTCCACTCTCTGTTATTGTGCCACTCTGTGGCCTACTCCTGTTTTTGCCACCTCCAGAATATCATTGTGCCACTTTCTGACCTCATGCTGCTGCTGTGGCTGCTGCCATGACCTCCACACTGTGTCACTGATGTTGCCACCTGAGCCCTCTGCTTGTTTTTTTCCAGTTTTCGCTGCCATGACTTTGCCAGGCTGCATTCCCGCCTCAGTCTTTGGGTCAGTTGTGCCCCCTTCAGTGCCCAGGGAATTGTATAGTGAAGCGATTCGAAGAGCGGCGGAAGTCATATGCATGACATACAACAACACAACATTGTATGAAGACCAAACCAAGCTCCCTCTGCATATTTAAGCATGGCACAATGTTCTACAGCACCCTACAGGCTCTGTGCAGCCTGGAAATAGCTGTTTTTTAACGCGATTTGTCCCGAAGTAATTCGGACTGAAACGAATTTAGTTGGAAAATTCGGCGAAGTCGGCGAACCGAATTTTTGAGAAATTTGCCCGTCTCTAACTGCAGTATTCAAACAAACAATTGCAGGTCCTAGTTATTACTTTTTTCTCCGATGTAACATTCTCTGAGTAGCAAACATATATGGCGACATGCGGCACTGCGGCAGTTTTTAGGCGCATTAAATCCGTGTAAAGTGCGCCAGAATGTATGATCCTCTTAAAAATCTGGCATCAGGTATAACATGCATAGTAAACATAATGCGCCTACAGAGGTGTATTGCGCTTAAAAAGGCGCATTGGGCAAATCGCGGCACATAGGGCGATATGCATGAAATTTTCATGCACATTGTACTGGCATAGAATGCGCCTGACTTATGAACCCGCTCTACAGCAGATCATAAATCATGAGCATTCAAGTGCTAGGGTGACATTTCTGGATCAGGTATACTACTTTGAAAGTGGTATACCTGTTCCAGCTGTAATGCGCCTAGAAATACCATAGCAAAGCTATAAATATGTACCTTCGCTACGGTTCTAGTGTGCCCCGGATCCCTATGTATTGTGCCCGAGAGTGGCATGCAGGAGATTTAAAAATGTATGAACAAGGCTGCGCCTGATATAAGGGCTGAAAGACGCCAGATATCTGGAACAGCCCCTTTAATACATGTCGCCCATAGCATATAATTGGTAGTGTATGTAATGCGCCTATTGAGGCACATTGTGTAACGGAGGCGCATAACGTATCATTACTAGTGTATGTAATGCGTCTCAAGAGGCGCACAGTGTATCATTGCTACTATATGTAATGTGCCTTCTAGAGGCCCTATATACACTGTGTTCCAAATTATTATGCAAATAATATTTTCTCTTATTTTCCAAAATTACCTATATGAATTGCAGTCATTGTAATTTATCAGTCATCAACTATTAGAGTATAATTGAAAGGTTTTTGAACAAACTGCCTATGATAACAGTATATTTTATAAAAATAAAAAAAACTCAAAATGCATGTTCTAAATTATTATGCACAGCAGAGTTTTCAACTCACAGAAAAAAGAGATAATAATAGGAATATAGAAAACCGTCTCACAGATCAAAAGAAAAATTCCTAAAACAATAATCTTCAATAGATATGCATTAAACATAATTATCCTTATAATAAAAAATGGCCTCACACTATAGTCGCACTATACAAATATGCAACTGTATATGTTATTAAAGTACCCGGTGTATATCAGTACTAAATACAAAAGCAAGTGGACAATGTCTAGCTAATCACAGCAAAAAGAACATTGTACCAAATACCAATTAGCAGGGAGAAGTGCCCCTATAAGAAGGAGGAAAAATGTGGTCAAAATGTGGTCAAAAACTCACGGTTCTGAAGACCTTGTCACAGTAGACTCCGTTGCCCATTGGACCAGTATATACCATATAATAGAAAAAGCACTATCGCTATCACTATACTAGTCCTATCCAGATAGAGCACTCGCCCCGAAAAGGGCGACCCCACCTCTCGGCGACTCACCCTAAAAAAAACAAAAATAAAGTAACAAACAAAAAGAACACAGACATAAGGATAATTATTTTAATGCATATCTACAGCAGAGTTTTCTTTTTATAACGAACAAAAAAATGGTCATTTGTGAAATTCTAAGCATTAGCAGGTTATTACAAACTGAAATCAAACAGTTTTCAAGTCAAAACTTTATTCTAGGTGATGTTACATATGCACATAGGACCCCTTGTTCAAAATGACCTTCTGAACTCTCTCGTCCAGGTTTTGGATGGTTTCTGCTTTAATTGTTTTGCATGAGGACAGAATACCCTCCCAGAGCTGTTGCTTACATGTGAACTGCCTCCCGCCATCATAGACACTCCTTTTGATGATGCTCCAGAGGTTCTTCAATGGGGTTGAGGTTAGGGGAGCATGGGGGCCCACACCATAAGTTTGTCCCCTTTTATGCCGCAGCCAGAGATGCAGATGTGTTATTTGCAGCATGAGACGGTGCATTATCATGCATGAAAATGATCTTGCTGCGGAATGCACGGTTCATCTTCTTGAACCATGGCAGGAAGTGCTGTTTGAGAAACTCCACATACATTATGGAGTTCATCTTTACACCCTCAGGGATCCTAAAGGGGCCGACAATCTCTCTCCCCATGATTCCAGCCCAAAACATTACTCCATCTCCTCCTTGTTGGCGCCGTAGCCGTGTTTGCATGGGTGTCCATCAACCACCCATCCTCCACTCCATCCATCTGGACCATCGAGCGCTGCATGGCACTCATCAGTGAACAAAACCGTTTTGAAGTCAGTCTTCATGTATTGTTTGGCCACTGGAGCCGTTTCTGCTTGTGTGCTGTGGATAGAGGAGGTCGACAGGATGGCTTACGCACAGCTGCAAACCTCTGAAGGACCCTGCATCTTGTTGTTCGGGGGACGTTGGAGGCACCAGCAGCTTCAAAAACTTGTCTGCTGCTATGACAAGGCATTTTTGCAGCCGCTCTTTTAACATAACGTAATTGCCTGTTGGAAAGAGTCCTCAATTTTCCCTTATCAGCACGCACACGTGTGTGCTGTGAATCAGCTACATACTTCTTGAATGTGCGATGATCACGATGAAGTGTCTTGGCAATGTTGATTGTAGTCATGCCTTGACCTAAACACTCCACAATTTGTTGCTTCTCAGCAGCCGACACATCCTTTTTCTTTCCCATTTTGGCTGAAAATGTAGGCTGCTTAATAATGTGGTAAAAGCCTTCTTAAGTAGTCTTGCCTTTAATTGGACACACCTGCTAAACTAATTAGCACAGGTGTCTGCAAATGCTTTCAGTGATATAAAGAGCCCTGACACACATCACCATCAATGAGTTTAACTGACAAAAAAAAATTCTTACCTTATCACTCCTAAACACTTTTTGCATAATAATTTGGAACACAGTGTACCTACCTACAAGAGGGGGGCTATGTACCTACCTAAAAGAAGGGGTACCTATTTACCTACTGGAAGACCTGTATAACTAGCTATTTACAGGGGACAATCTACCTAGCTACCAGGGGCCCAATCTACCTAACTACCAGAGCACCAAGGGCCAATTATTACCAATTGGCGCACTATGGATGTTAAGCTTGTACACTTGGGATGGCACAGTTGGGAAGATGATAGAAAAGTGAGGAGTCTCAGGTGTTTCTGTTGTAAATTCTTCAAGGACGAGTGGTGCCGGGAGAAGTTGTCATGTCAGTCTGGACTGGATGCAGAAGATAAGGGAAAGTCAATGACTCATCAGACAAGGAGTCACCTGTGAGTCACTAAATGTAACTGCACTAAAAGGTCACTGTATGGTGGAAAGATTGTCTTGGTGTAATGGTTTACATTTAGTAACAGCATGGTGGTTTTATTCAGTATCTTTTTGGTGATGATGTGGTGGTATCATTTGATCTTTGTACATTGTTGTTATTTGGTTATATTGGTCTTGGCATACTGGTTTGTTCAGTAACATTATAGTGAAATTAGTCATTATATGGTAGTGATATGTGGTGATGATGTAGTATTATTTGGTCCGTGTATATTGTTAAGAGCAAACAAATAGAGATATCCAGCGTAACACCTTTGCTTGAATTAAAAGTACCAAAGCTTTATTGTGGCAACACGATTAAAAGTTCCAAGAGAACTACATGTGAGGCCGTAACATGGCCGACGCATTTCGGAGCCGGTAGCTCCTTATTCATGGCATGTCAACACTTACAAACTAAAACATTTAAATAGTCTCATTTCCGACCCCATGACAGGGTCACATGATCAGTCACATGATAAATATCGAGAATACTGAAAAAAATAAGACAAAAATAAAATACATGAGAAACAAATAGTAACAAACATGATTACGATTCAACATGTAATAACAATTTTAATATTGACACATCAAAACGTGGCATTTATTCAAACCCTTAGGGTATCTCGTGTCTAATTTAGAAAAAATCTACCACGCTTCGCGTGCTTATAATTTTTTCACGTGATCACCGCCTCTAGTTGGTCTACTGACCCGCTCTATACCTTGGAATTTAAAATGTGTAGTGTCTCCCATGTGCGTATCTTGAAAATGTTTGGATGCCATAGAGATACCTACAGCTACAGTTTTTTTGGCATATGCCTACGAATTCTTATTTTTAAAGTACAAGAGGTACATCCCACATATTGTTTCTGACATTTTTCGCATGTAATAAGATATACAACAAAATGTGTGTTGCAATCGATATAAGATGTCTTTATCAAAAGTAGTATTAGAAGATATCGAACAAAATTGTTGTGAAATGGTAACAAAATTACAAGTGATACAACGGGTGTGACCACATTTATACATGCCTATATGTGAGAGACAACAGGGTTTCTGGTTGACATTAGGGAAAATAAAAAGACTAGGCGATAGCATAGATCTGAGCGTGCGACCTTTTCTTGATATGAACCGCACGTCAGTTTCAGATACCACTGGTTTGTTTTGACCTTGTTCACATAATACCGGTAAATATTTTTTGATAATATTACATATGTCCTTAAATTGTGGACTATATGTGCTAATAAAATTTATGTGTTCATCTCTTCTACCGCGCGCAGTGTCTGATCTATTTTCAACAAGTAGCTCTGATCTAGAAATTTTTGAAATTCTGTTTTTGTTTTTGACAATAACCAATCAGGATAACCTCGTTCCCTGAGTCTATCTCAAACCTCCCTCTCATATTTCGGTAACATTTCTGGGATAGAACAATTCCTTTTAGTTCTTATTAGCTCACCATATGGAATGGCTTGAATTACATGTTTCGGATTAGAAGAAGCATGCAAGTTAGAATTTCTGGCTATTGGTTTTCTATATGATAATACTTCAATGGCATTATCTCTACCAATTAGCAAGAAAATTGATGGTATTTTGGTGCCATTCTAAAGTGAAACGTATATTCATGTGATTGCTATTAATGTAATCCTCAAACTGTTTGGCCTCTCTTTTCCAGCTTTGAACACCTCAGAAGTTTTTTTCCATCATATGACGCTTCTGATTCCCATTCGACGGGAGCACCTGGGAGTGCAAAGCAAAAAAACAAATATAAAAATAAAAAGACTAATGCCTCATTAGATGCTACCCCTGGTCCATCAAAAAATGGAAATATCGCCGTGGCAGAAGAAAATACAAGAGCCAGGCGACAACAGCAAATACGGAACTACAAATACTGAATTATCCAGTGGTCAATTTATCTAGTTACATTCTGACACAGACTCAGCTATCTGCTCTGTCGAAAGGCTTGGGTTTCATACCCACAGAGACTTCTGATCTTTACAGGACTATTCTGGATGTTAATTCTTGCATATTGTTGTTGGTTGGCAATATTGGTGTGGGGATATTGGTTTGGTCATTAACATTATAGTGGTGACGCACGATGATCATATGGTGGTATTTGCTGGACTTTGTATACATACTGACCCGCATAATATAGATAAACTGTACGTTGTAAAATCCAATAAGAACTAAATCCAAAAACAATGTCTCATTTACATTTTTTTTCTTGTTCACTGCAAATTAAAAAGTTTGCAGAGCGGGCGGGTTGGAGGTGGGAGCCATGGGGTTGGCGAGGGAGGGGAGGCACAGACTCTTTAGCTGTGAAATTTCTGATGGTGGCCCTGGTCCCTAGTCTACAGTGCTTGCAGGAAATGGATAGCTGGACATGCCCAAATGGTCGCTTCACTTCTGTGGGAATTTCAAACCCAAACATGTCAAGTTGTTTTATGGAAATGTTTAGTCATGGAGAAAGATTATGGAGAAGATCTGTGATACAACTCTAGAAAGTGAATGTGAGCTGCAGAGGCATAACTTGAAGCTTCTGGGCCCTGATGCAAATAGTGAAATGGGCTATTTACAATGCTGTGGCTTTTGGGGCCCCTTCAGGCTGCAGGGCCCGGTAGCAACTGCTACCTCTTCACTCACTTGAGCTACATCCCTGGTGAGCTGTGGAAATACTGCACATGGTTGTGGTTTGAAGTCAATAGC
The DNA here is from genome assembly GCA_025379985.1 of Phyllomedusa bahiana. Taxonomy (NCBI): domain Eukaryota; kingdom Metazoa; phylum Chordata; class Amphibia; order Anura; family Hylidae; genus Phyllomedusa; species Phyllomedusa bahiana. Next base: position 20,079 of record JAODAL010006889.1, on the reverse strand, counting down.
AAAAGTTGGTTATGTGCACATTCTGGTCATTGTTTAATCTTAGAAAGCATTCTATTACGTACCTTTTTTCTATTTAGTTTTGTCTAGATATCAAACTATTGTGCCTTGAAATAAAAAGCCTGTTATGTTGATTCTAGTATAATAACAGGTGTGGCAGGTTTTCTGGTATACTACGGTATATTATATGGTAGAAGATAGAATCTGTGGTATCCCAGAGCAAGTATGCGTCAGATGGTTTAGGGCACAGGTGTTAAACACAAGGCCTGCGGGCCAAATACGTCCCGCGGCCTTGTGTTTTCTGGCCCTCAGCCCCCCGGAGCCCCTATGACTCCACACTGCCATTTTACCACAGTCGTGCAGAGTCAGTCAGCAGCTGCACACTAGGTGCAGCTGCTGGTACAGTGAGAAGGCAGGAGGGATCGTTTCCCTCTTACCTTCTCCCGTTGTATGTACAATGCTTGGTGAGCGCTGTACATACATATCGGCATCGCAGGGGGCGTGACGCACCACTTTCCTCACGCCCCCTGTGACTCTACCGCTTACACCGTAAACCAGCTCCCGGATCTGTCTGCGCTGCACGGACCATGAGGAGGTGAGCAACTTTCTTTATTTTTATATTCATTAGCTGCATGGGGCATCTACCTTGCTACTGGGGGGCTTATGGGGCATCTAACTGGCTATAGGGGGCAATATGGGGCATCTACCTGGCTACAGGGGGGCTATATGGGGCATCTACCTGGCTACAGGGGGGCTATATGGGGCATCTACCAGGCTACAGAGGACTATATGGGAGAATGTAATACCAATTCAGAAGCAGGTCAAATAAACAACTGTCACCATAAATAAACCAAATATAAACCAAAACAAAATGATGACTCAAAAATACTATATAAAATTGTCAAAAATCCATAATATACTTTATTATTATAACAAATGAGTTACAATTTTTCACATTCAAAGATGTTTTTTTTGCAGACACGTGGAACCGCTATGGGGGACACAAGTGCCCCCTCTTATGCAAATTTTTTTGGGGTTTATGGGAACGAGAGGTGGTTCACAAAGATTGTGAGAATAATTCTGGTCGTGGTGTTGTGGCTGCGATTTATTGATGATATTCTGTTTGTTTGGCAGGGTACAAGAACGGATTTGGATCATTTCATTTATTGTCTAAATCAAAATACAATGAACATCAGATTGACATCTGTGATTAGTCGTTCATTGTTGGATTTTTCAGATATTGGGATTGAATTTACGGATTCTGGGAAATTACTACTCGTGTTTTTTGGAAACACACTGCAGTGAACTCTGTTTTGCATGTTTCATCTATCCACCCTAAGCATTCAATTACGGCTATTCCATTTGGACAATTTCTTCGGGCTCGAAGAATTTGTGATACAACAGAGGGCTTTGAAGAGGAGGCGTCAACACTCTATCAGCGTTTTCGACAAAGGGGTTATCGGGAGAGAAATATTGATGAAGGATACAGAAAAGCAAGATCTTTTGATAGAACAAGATTGTTGAGTCCTAAAATCCGTGATACAACTCCTAGAGATGTTTGTATTGTTACAAATTATAACTCTCAATGGAATAATATGAGGTGGATTTTTGAGAAGTATTGGTCTGTGTTACTTACTGATGTTGAACTGTGTAAATTTTTACCTCCAAAGCCTAAAGTTATAGCTCGAAGGAGTAGAACTCTGGGTGATGTATTGGTAAAAAGCCATTATGTAACTCCTCGTTCCAAGTTTTTGTTTGATTCAAAGGGTCCAAATTGGGGGTCCTATTCTTGTGGGTCATGTTCTGTTTGTAACTTGATGATGCGTACCACTAAATTTGAAACCTCGGATGGTCTTGAGGTTTTCAATATTGTTCATTTCATTAATTGTAGAACTTCTGGTGTCATTTACTATCTTACATGCCCTTGTGGACTTGTCTATATTGGCATGACCACCAGGAAATTACGGGTTAGAATTCAAGAACATTTGAAAGATATCCGTATGGCGTCTAAACTCCTGGTTCAGGAGACAGATTTGATTTCTAAATTGAAACCAGTGGCGAGACATTTTTATATGAAGCATGGTTGTAGGGGCCATGAATTGCGTTTTTGTGGTATTGACAAAATGTCTCTTGGAGTACATGGTGGTGATCTTTCTAAGCGATTGGAACAAATTGAGTGTAAATGGATCTTCAAATTGAAAATGTATTCTCCATTTGGATTAAATGAGAAGATTTCATTTTCATCCTTTTTGTAATATTTTTTTTGATTCTCTTCTTTATTTTAATGTTTTAATATTATCTTGTATATACATGTTTGTATATGCAATGACTTTTGGGTAAATGGGCAATATATATATATATATATATATATTTTTATTTAAAAAAAATTCTTTCTAGCATTGCAAAAAAGGAAAAGGGATTGGGAGGAAGGATCTTGTTATATTATTTATATAAAAATATATATCATATATTTATTTTTAATTTTTTCACATTATGGGTTTAATTGGTTTATTTTTATTTTTTATATTTTTTTATAAAAATATTTATTATTTTATTTACACTATTTTAGTGTAATTTTTTTTTTCTTTTGCAACTTGTACTTATTAGGTGGTTTAGTATTTTTATTATGCACCATACACACATTTCTTATGCATTTAATAGTTTGCACGCTTTTTGTACTATATAGCACGTTTATTAGTATTACACTTTTTTCACTGTATATTTTTTTTGTGTGTACATTTTATTTAGTTTTTTTTGTGTGTATATAATATTATTTATTGTTATATATATATTATTATATATATTATTATTTATATATATATATATATATATATATATATATTTTTTGTATGTGCGTATATAGTGGAAATTTGCTTACCGAAATTTCTTTTTCCTGGAGTCCGTAGGCAGCACACCATTGGGAATACTTTCCCTAGGTACAATTAGGAGAGACAGGTTAACAAGCAGTAATTGAACTAATTAATCACTTAAGTGTTGCCCTATAAAGCCTGGCTTGAAGCATCGCACACCAGTATTGTAAGTAGCAATGAAGGAAATTAATCTGGGTGGGAAAGCTGTGCTGCCTACGGACTCCAGAAAAAAGAAATTTCGGTAAGCAAATTTCCACTTTCCTGATCGTCCTACGGCAGCACACCATTGGATTTAAAAAGCAATATTAAGAGGGTTGGACCTCCGAGACTTTCCTGACTATTGATTCACCAAAAGTCGAACATTCTGCAGAGAGGATATCCAATCTGTAATGTTTTACAAATGTTGATGGTGTAGACCATGGTACAGCCTTACAAATTTGATCTAAAGGCACTTGCCCAAAGTCCGCCCGGGATGTCGCAGTGGATCTGGTGGAATGAGCTCTGTGATGAAGAGGTGAATCTTGACCTAGAATACTGTAACATTTTTTTATGACCTCTTTAATCCAGCGGGCCAAAGTAGCTTCGCTGGCTTTTTGACCTTTCCTATTGCCATGAAATTGTAGAAACAATGTTTCATCCAACGTGAATAGTTGAGTAGCTTGTAGATAATTGAGCACCGCTCTTCTCATATCCAGTATGTGTAACATCTGTTGTTTTTCGTCCACTGGATGTGGAAAGAACACCGGGAGAACAATCTTTTGGTTAATGTTAGATGTTGAAGTCACTTTTGGAAGAAAACCTGGCATAGTGTGCAGGATAAGACAATTCTGTTGGTCTCTCAGATATGGTTCTCTACAGGCGAAAGCTTGAAGTTCCCCTAACCTTTTTGCTGAAGTAATGGCCACTAAGAAAAGTGTTAAGTGATATATATTTGAGACTAGACTGTAGCATGGGCTCAAAGGGTGGACCGGTTAAGGCCTTCAGAACAAGTGATAAGTCCCATGATGGTATGGGATTATGCACCATCAGTTTAAGATTTCTCACTGCTTTGAAGAATCTTCTGACCAGTGATTGGTTTGAAAACTTTGATTCCAACTGAGCATTAATTGCGGTGAAGTGGACCTTCAATGTATTGTATTTGAGGCCTTTATTAAAGCCTTCCTGAAGAAACTGTAGTACAGAAGATAGCGAGTCAGCAGAGACTTCTTTAGAGGAGCACCAGCCTTTGTAGATTCTCCAAATCCTGTTATAAACAGATATAGTTGCAGGTCTTCTAGCAGCCAAAAGGGTTTTAACTACCTCATCTGAGAGACCAGACTGTTGTAAGTTTTCCCGCTCACCCTCCAAGCCGTCAGATGGAGTTTGTGCACTTGAGGATAGAACATGCTGTTCTGAAATAGGAGGTCCTGCTGAGCTGGTAGTTTCCAGAATCTGCCTCTCGATAGTGACAATACGAGAGAGAACCAGGCCCGGCGGGGCCAGAAGGGAATAATCGCTATGCCCTCTGCTTTCTCGTCCAGAATCTTCCGGAGGACTCTTGGGATCAGAGGAAGAGGAGGAAATACATAAATTCATTTGTTCCTCCAACTGATTGACAACCCATCTATTGCTACAGGGGACCCCTGGAGTGAGAGGGAGCAAACGTGTTTTGTTTTTGCATTGTCTGGACTTGCCATGGCATCCAGGTTGGGGTATCCCATCTTGCAAGTAATTTATCTGAAGATTTTGGGGTTTAGACTCCATTCTCCGGGGTGCAGGAATTTTTGGCTGAGCCAATCCGCTGTCACATTGAGAGAGCCTCGAATGTGCACTGCTGAGATGTTGTAGAGATTTGATTCTGCCCATATCATCAAGCTCCTGCATTCGCTGGAAAGAGAGGGGCTTCTGGTGCCCCCTTGTTTGTTTAGGTAGTAAACCGATACCAAATTGTCTGTTTGTACAAGGACATTCTGGTTGAATAGGATGGGCTGAAAATGGTACAAAGCTAACTTGATGGCTCCCAGTTCCTTTAGGTTGGAAGATAGCCTCTGTTCCTGAGGAGACCATATTTGCTGAACCCAGTGGCCTTTTACATGGGCACCCCAGCCCAAAGAGGAGGCATCCATGGTGAGGACTACCTGTTGGTGATGAGTCAAGGTTCTCCCTTGCCTCAGTCTGTTCGGGTCTAAACCCTATCTCACGTCTCTTCTAGCCTGAAGGGAACGAATATGAGCTTTGGCCCCAGGTACTGCATCCATGGTGGATGTCAGGTGATCCAACACTTTTATTGCTGAGCGAACAGTGATTTTGGGGACTGAGATCAGATGATTGACCCCTGAGATGATTTTCTCCTTCCTCCATGGTGACAGTTTGAGAGTAATTTGATGGGAATTGATTATGAATACTAGAAATTGTATTTCTTGTACTGGAGAAAGTTGAGATTTTTGTCTGTTGATCAGAAAACCATGATTTTTGAGAGTCTATAAAGCCAGCTGGAGGTGGAGAAGGAGATCTTCTCTGGAAGGAGCGAGCACCAGCCAATCGTCGAGATATGGGATTACTGTAACCCCATGAAGACGGAGAGCTGCTGAGAAAACCACTGATATTTTTGTGAATACTCTGGGGGCTGATGAGATTCCGAATGGGAGACATTTGAATTGGAAATGAAGGAGACCTGACTTGGTCTGCATGGCTACTCTTAAGTATTTGTGACTTTCTAGGATGGAGATATGCATCAGTGAGATCTACTGATGCCATAAAACTGCCGTCTTGCAGAAGAGATAGAACCGATCGAATTGTCTCCATCTTGAATCTTTTCTTTTTGAGAAATTTGTTGAGGAAAGTTAGATCTCTTATAAGACGACATTTGTTCCCTGGTTTTGGGACCTGAAATATCCTGGAATATACTCCCTGGAATTGCTAATGAGAAGGAACTTTCTCTAATGCACCGTTCTGAATGAATTCTTGGAGGAGGTGAAGGAGTATGGGATTTGAATGGTTTATCATGAACCTGTCTGGAGGAAGCTCCTGGAATTCTATAGAGTAGCCCTTCAAATTGTGGATGACACCCAGGTGTCTGAGGAAGTCTGAGACCAAGTGGAATAGAAAAGACTCAGTCTCCCACCAACCTGAGGTCTTTGTGTTCTGGCGTCAAAGGTCCCTTGATTTCTGGTCACCCAGCTTCTTCCTGTACGAGGCAGCACCCTGCCGGGGCTTAAACCTTCTTTGTCTTCCGTGAATCCTGGTATTCTTTTTAAACCTTGATGACCTCCTTGGATAGAACCGAAAGGATCTAGGGTTAGCTTTCTTCTTTGTCTATGGAAAGACATGCTCTTTACCTTCACTGGGGGATTCCAGTATTTTATCAAGTTGAGACCCAAACAGACTGTTTGGTTGGAAAGGTAGATCGCAGAAATGTTTTTTGGATGGAATGTCTCCAGACCATTGTTTAATCCCTAAGGGAGAATCGCACAAAAATTCAGCTGCATCCTTTATTAGAGGTATGTTCTCCAGGATTTCTTCCCTTGAGATCCCATCTTGCAGATCTTGGGTTAACTGGCTGAGCCAAATACGTAAGGACCTGGCTACAGGTATGGATGCCAAAGCTATTTTACATGCTGCTGCAGAGGAAGCATAAGACCTTTTAATAAAGCTATCTGCTTTCCTATTCATGCAACATAGAGGAATCCTCAGAAGGAAATACTGATTTTTTGGAAAGCTTTGCTACTGCTAAGTCCACTTTAGGTACTGCTTCCCATTCAGCAGTATACTGAGGATCCACATTGTATGTGCTCCTGAATCTAGCTCTTGGGTCGAGCCGTTTAACTGGTTTAGACCACTCATGTTGCAGCCAGTCCGATATAATAGGGTGACTTGGTAGCCCTTTATCTTTAGAAATAGGAAAGTAAAAGAGTCTCTGCTTTATCTACAGGATCTTTACCAGATTCCATGTTTTTTTTAAACAATTTTACTAAATGCAGTAATTTGTCTTTCCTTAGGAGGATACAAATCTTCTGATTCCTCAGAATCATATTCCCCTTCAGATATAGTACTGTCACCAGATGAGGAGGAGGGTAAAGGTGAGGTGTGAGGCTTAGCTGCAGGCTTGTTTGTGATATATCCCTGAGTGGCTCTAAACTCTTGAAAAGTTGCACAGAGCTGTTCCTTAAACCAGGAGAGGAAGGTTCTAGCCTCAGCTGTAAGGAACCCTCCCCTTCAGGAGAAGAACATAAAGGGCACATGTATGAAAGGGATTTACGCCTGTTTTCTGGCGTATCCTGTGCCTCACCGGCCTGAATCCCCTGTCAGACGCAGGGATGCGATGTTAAGCGCAGCGTTCACCACTTTCAGCTGTGCCTCGCATGAAGGGGCGTGTAATGGGTGCGGTGTGGGCGTTCGGGGCGTGACGCGGCGCTCTCAAAACAAACCCGAGGCATGTACGTTTCGCGGGTCGGCAAAGTGAGGCGACATTGAGCGTTTCGCAGCTCTGAACAGGCGGGACCTGTTGATTTGGTCTAAATACCCGGCGGAGCGAAGTGAAGCGAGAACGGAACGTGGGGAAACTTTAGAAGTCGCAACAAAATTCGGCTTGCGGCGTGAGGCATGGTATGATGCCAAAAATTCGCCTTTTAAAGGCATAAACATTATCAAAAAAAGAGCTCAAACCTTTTTTTATTATTAAAAAAAAAAAATCCCCTTTCCAAAAATCTTGAAGGCGCAACATCAGGAATTGGTATTGGGAAAATTTCGGAAATACAGTAATTCAAATTTCTGTAAGCGCTTCTCATTGGTCGGCAGAAAAAAACCACCAAATATGGAGCGACAGGGACCATTAAAACCTATGGGGAGAGTTTTTGGGCCAATCAAATTCAAAGGGGACAGTTAAAAAATACAGTAAAATTATGCAGAAAGGGGGCTGATTGGTTGAGCTAGCGGGGGGTTGGCATTTGGTCAATCAAAATTTAGGAGCGCAGGGACCCATTTTTAACCTAGGAAGATTGGGGACCCAATCAAATTAAAGGTGGGACATTCAAAATACAGTAAAAAGCAGAAAAGGGGCTGATTGGTTGAGCTAGCGGGGGCTTGGGCTTTCTGGCCATTCAGAGCGAGAGCTACTTGTCCCATTGTAGCTATGGAGAGATGGGGGCAATGAAATCTCGCTCTCAGCGCCGTGCAGCATGGAGTTGTTTAAAAAAATTCATTTTTATTAAGTTTTAAATATGATTGAAAAGAGCTAAAAACCCTTCTATAACCATAATCAATCAAATCCTAACAACATGTTTGTCGCCGGACCGGCGCTACATCAGGAATTGGCATATTAGAGAATTGCCGGGAAATACAGAAATTCAAATTTGCAAGCGTTTTTAATTGGTCGGCAGAACCAAACCAATCAGATAGGAGCGACAGTGACCAACTATAAGCTATGGAGAAGCATGAACCAACATATTAAACGCGGGACTTTTCAAATACAGTATAAGGCAGAAAAGAGTTTGGATTGGTTTGGAATAGCGGGAGCTTGCTATTCTGGGCCCAAAATCAGAGCGCGAGTACTTTCCATTTTAGACTATTGGACAGATGGGGAAATTTAAAAAAATCTCAGCTCTAGCGCCGTGCGGCAATGGAGTATGTTAAAAAAAAACCATTTTTAATTAGGTGTAAAATATTATCTGAAAAAGAGCTGAACCTTCTATAAACATAAATCAATCAAATTAATAACAATGCGTTTGTCGCCGTCACTACATCAGGAATTGGAATATAGAGAATTGCAGGAAATACAGTTTAATTCAATTCTGTAAAGCTTTTCTTTATTGGTCAGCAGAAACCAACCAATCAGAATAAGAGCGACAGTGGCCCATTATAACTATGGAGAAATTTGGACCAATCAAATGAAAAGGGGGACAGTTCAAAATACAGTAAAAAGGCAGAAAAGAGCTGATTGATTTAGGGCCCCCGGGGGCAGATATGAATCACCAATCAGATGTAGTGTGTCTATTTTGAATGGGAAAGAAGGGCGCGATAGAAGGGCGCCGTAAAAGTTTTACTGTCTATGGAAATATTCTTAGTACTGTGATTGGTTGGTGGGAAGAGGGGGTCGTCCTGCTTAGCCAATCAGCGGCTGAGCTACTTCTCATAGAGTTCTATGGGGAAAAAGAAATGCAGAGCGAGCTCGTTTTTTGATTGGCCTAAGTTAAAAAAAGGCGCGGTTATTTGGGCCAATGGGAGAGGAGCGAAAGTCCTATGGGTTTTCTAATGCAATCTGTAATAAAACGGTACGTGCCCGAAATAAATGATAAGACTCCCGAAGTTTTACCCATGTGCATATAAATGATCAATAATATGGGGGTAACAAAAAAAAAAATATTAATTCAATAAATTCATTTTTATTTCTTTATTTTCGTTACCCCCTTACTATTGACCCTTGGTTTGGAAAAAAAGAAATAAAAAAATAAAATTTTTTAAATTTTTTTTTTTTTTTGTTCCCCCCATATTATTGTTCTTTTTATTTTACACTTCGGTACAACTTTGGGAGTTTATAATTTTTTTTGGGGGCAGTACATTTTTTATTACACTTGAATTAGAAAAACCCATGGGAGCGTGGGTTTCGCCTCCCATTGGCCCAAAAATAACCGGCCCTCTTTTTACTTTAAAAATTCACAACAGAGCTCGCTTGCATTTCTTTTCCCTTTAGTTTTTCTATGGAAGGAAACCTCAGCCGCTGATGGGTAAGCGGGGAGAGCCCCCTCTTCCCCCAAACCCAATTTCCCACAGTATTTAGAAAAATTTTCCATAGACAGTGTCAAGATGTTTTAAATCAGGGGGGGGGAATCTTTTCTTTTATGCACCCCTTACCCAATTAAATGCCCCCTCCGAATTATATTTTTATTATTGCGGGCCGGCACCCGGGAGCTCGGGGAAAAAAAGAAAGACACTTCCTTTTTCGGACATGTAATCTGAAGTTTAACAAGTTTTATTACTTTCCCAAAATAAAAATTTTTTAAAAACATTTTTTTTTCATAAAACCCTTTGTTTGGTTAATTGGTGGTCGCTAAGAGACAAGTTATAATTTGCATGTACTTTATAAAGCTTTGTGTTATAAATTCCCAATTCCAAAGCTCTTCTTTATTATCGGGGGGGGGGAGGAAAATTCCTTGAATTGGTTTTAGGGGGGGACACTGCATCTCCCTAAAGGAAAGTTTGGTTGTGAGAGATATTTGATACCACGTTTAAGGGGGTTAAGCAGTTAAAACCCATTTAAAACCCAAAAACTATTGATGAGTTTTAATAAGAATATAATGATGAAACAGACTTCTGATGTTTTTTCTTTAAATTACAAAATTGAAAAAAAGTAATAATTTTTTTGGGCCCCCTTTTCTATGCGCCCCCTTTTTTCTCTACATAATGGGCCCACACACATCGATTGGTGGTTTTAATATTCCCGCCGGGGCCCAAAAACCAATCAGCTCTTTTCTGCCTTTTTACTGTTTATTTTAAAACTTTGCCTTTTCTTTTGGATTGGCCCAATATTTTCTCCATTGCTTATAAGGGTTTTCCCTGTGCTTTTATTTGTTTGGTTGGTTTCTGCCGACCAATGAGAAGAGCTTAAAAATTTAAATTTATTGTATTTCCCGGAAATTCTTTTAAAATTGCAATTCCCTATGTAGCCCCCGGTTCGGCGAAAAAAGCGTTTTTTTGGGATTTGATTGATTTAGGTTTTATAAAAGGGTTTTTAGCTTTTTTTCAGAAAAATATTTTACACAAATTAAAAAATTATTTTTTTAATCACACCCCCTGCTGCACGGCGCTGAAAAAGGGGCCGAGAGGTCTTTTCCCTCCATTCTCCATGGGACTACAATGGGAAGTAGCTCGGCTCTGTTTGGGCCCGGGGATAGCCAAGCCCCCGCTAGTTTAAACCCCAATCAGATTTTTCTGTTTTTTTACTGTTTTTTTGAATGTCCGCCTTTGTTTTTTGATTGGGTCAATATTTCCCCATGGGTTTTATAAGGGGTCTCTGTGTCCAATTCTGTTTGGGCTGTTTTTTTGCGGGCCAATGAGAAGAGCTTACAGAATTTGAATTACTGTTTTTCCCCGGCAATTCTCATCCCCCAAATTCCAAAATGTGTCCCCGGTGACGCGAAAAATTGGAATTTTTTGTGATTTGATTGATTTATTTTTATAAAAAGGTTTAAAGCTTTTTTTCCCCAGAAAATTATTTTACACCTAAAAAAAAATGTTTTTTTTAAATCATACTCCATCCCCACAGCGTTTGAGGCTGGTTTTCTTTGGCCCCGTTCTGTCCATGGGACAAACAAGGGGGAAAAATTTAGTTTTGGCCTCTGATTGGCCGGGAAAAGGCCAAGCCCCCCCCTAGCTAAAACCAAATCAGCTTTTTCTGCTTTTTTTAATGTTTTTTAAACCTGTCCCCTTTTGTTTTTGATTGGTCCAAAATTTCTTATGGGTTTTTTAATGGTTAAATGTCGCTCCTATTCTCATTGGCGGGCTTGTGGGAAAAAAGAGAAGGCTTACAGTTTTAAAATTTACTTTTTTTTCCGGGAAAATTTTTAAAATTTCCCCAAATTCCCGATGTAGCGGCGTTCTTGATTTTTTGAAATTTTGATTTTTATATGGTATTTTTTTTAGCAGGTTTGAGCTTTTTTCGGGAGAAGTTTTACCCCTTTATAAAGGCGTTTTTTTTTTTAAATACTCCATGCCCCCCGGGGACTTTTTAAGTTTTTCCGCTTTTTTCCCCAGCCTGTCTCAAATCGGAATACATGTTGGGCACAGTCCCACCACTGCGTCTAAGCCCGAAATGAGCCCCAAAAACCCACTGGGGAGGCGGGGGTGAAACTTTTCCCCCAGGGAAATGAGGAACCTCCTGGGACGGCGAATAGAGGCGCAGCCCCGCACTGCGTTTAAAGTCCCCGCATGCACCACACCCCTGGCGGGTGGGCGGACTTTAAAACGGCATGTATGATCGAAATTCATCGGGCGGGGGAATCTTAGGCGCAGTCCCCCCTGGCCTAAGCCCCGCCTGCCCCCCACACATTTGGCTTTGGAATGGCGGCTTTACATGGTTGTATGGCGAAACTCGGCACCCCCTTTAAATCGGGCGCAAATTTCGCTGGAAAATGGGGGAAAAAACATGGCCCCCGGGACGTGGCGGGATTATAATGTCGCCCAAAGTCATATTTTTAGAGGCACTTTTATCGGGGAAAGGGCTGATTGAAATCTAAAACCAGCCTGTGCTTGGTTTTTCTTTCCTTTCCCAAAATCCCCCTTGGAGGTGGAATCTAAGGTTAATGCAAAGACTTTTGTTAGAATTGCATTTCAGAAAAGGCCCATTTTGCTAAAAGGTGAATATAAAAACGCCCTAAATTAACCCAGAAAGGATTGTTCTTTTGAAAAAAAGGACACAGTTTTAAAGAAACAAAATAGAGGGCAATTTACCCACCCTTTTTAAAAATTGCACGGAGCTGCAGGTGAAAAAGCATGCAGAAAAGGCAAATATGAAAACCAAAGCTCACCCTCACTATAAAACGGGAAGGTTCTGTTTTGAAAATAAGTAAGTAGAGGGGCAGTATAGCAGCCTCAATTAGGTCCCACAGGTTTTAAAATACAGCTCACCTTGAAAAACCGGGAAAGGGATTCACTGTCTAGCCAAAACGGGGTTAAACCCTTATTAAAGCAAAGATCAGCAGAGGGGCAGAATAGCAGCCTTTTTTTACAGCACAGATCAGCAGAGGGGCAGTTATAGCTGCCCCCTTATATACTCTTTTTTATACGGCACAGATTTAGCAGAGGGGCAGAAAAGAACCCCCTTATGAACAGCATTTTTATATTTTAAAAAGCCTTTTGGTAGCCCCCATAAAAACAGCTTAACCCCTTGAAAAGGTTGTGGGTTTGGCAAAAAACCTTGAAGTTTGCGTGGGAAAATTTTAAAACCCCAGATGTAAGCGGGGGGTAGTTTGCTGTAACAGCAAGCTCGAAAGCTTTCAGGAAAGCCTTAAACAAGGTTTTGGGCCTGCATTGGCGGGGTTTTCCAAAAGGGGGGGGAAAAATCAGAAGTGCCCGGGGCCCACGGGGCAAAGCTTGGGGGGGGAGGCAAGGGTAGGTACAGATCCAATTAGCCAAAGGCCCCTTCTGGGCCCCCAAAAACTCCCTTATAAGGGAGCCCCAAAAAAATGTTTGTTAAAATGAAACAACCCGGGCCCCATGTATGTTTTTCGGGGGTAAAGGGACCCAAGGGCCCCTCTTTTGTATACAGCCCGGAAAATGAAATTGGCCTTAGACGAATGATCACACAGGGAAAAGATAGAGGGACCTGTCTTTTCCCGCCCTGAGGAGAAAAAAATACTGGTGTTGGTTTGGGGGTTTCCGCCCGGGGTTTATAGGGAACCCTTAAGTGATTAAATTTTTTTAAATTTCTGTTTTTTAAACCCGTTTTCCTTGTTGGTTTCCCGGGAAATATTTAAAAAATGGGGGGCTGCCGTTAGGCGGGTCAGGGAAAATACAATATATATAAATTATTATTATTATTTATTTTTTTTTTACTAATTATGCATACAGTATTTGTTAGGCAAAATTTTTGTATCTTCAAAATTTCACCATAATCAAATTTCTTTGGGATTTTTTGTTTTCTTTTGTGTGTATTTTATTCAGCAAATTTATTTTTTTTGGTTATACCTTTTTTTCCCCTTATTTTTTTTTTTTCTTTACTCCCTTTTCCCCCTTTTTTTTTGTTTATATTTCTTTATTTTTGGGGTGTTTTGGGCATCCTTTTTTTTTTATTTTGGCCCTTTTATATTTGCTTGTCTGTGTTTTGGGGTGGGGGATTTTCTTTTTAAATAAAGGTTTATTCTTGTAAAATTTCCCTTATAGTTTGTATGTGTTTCCCTTTAACCCCAAAATTTTTGTGTTTTTGCTGTATGTTTGGTTTTTGGTTGTTTCCCTTTTTGTTTCACTTTGACAGGTTGTGATTAGTTTTTGTAAAGGTTTACCTTGTCTCCTTTGGTTTTTTTATGATTATGAGGCAAGTAACCTGATTTATTTTTTTTGGCCCTTTGAAATTGTAGGGGTGTTTGGCCCCATCTATTTATGCCCCGGGCTTTTCAAATTTATTTTTAGCCCCTTGAGAAAAACTAGAGCGAAAAGTTTACGTCCCGGCGGTTTGTGGCAGGGCGAGTTCTTAATTTGGGTAAATTTAAATTTTACTTTTTAAATTTTATTTTTATGATTTGATATTAGTGTTTCTGGTGTATATTTTGGGCAATTTTATATATTATATTGAAAATTTTTTACTATAGGCATTGGGGGTTTAAATTTATTTTTTTTTGTTTTCCCCGTGTTTTTAAGGTACAGGGTGTCTGCTTTTTTGTACTATGTTTGATTTTTTAACGGGTTTTTTTGCTGTGATTAAAAAAATTGTCAAATTTTATTAAATGTATTTTTTAATAAAGTTTATTATGTTTTTTGACATTTTTATATAAGGGTTTTTTTTAGAAATCATTTTGTTTTGGTTTTTATTTGGGGGCATTTTAAAGGCTACAGAAAAACTATTTTGGAGCATTTTTACAGGCTTCAGGGGGACTATATGGGGGATTAACCAGGGTACAAGGGAAATATAGGGGCATCTAAAATGGCTACAGGGGGTATATTTGGGGGATCTACCCGGAAATTTAAGGGGCATGTTCCCGGCTAAGAGGGGCAGATGGGAGCATCTACCTGGCTTAAAAGGGGGCTAAATGGGGATCTACCCGGCTACAGGGGGTAAAATGGGGCATTATCTGGCTACAGGGGGCTATTATGGGGCATCTTTCCCGGCTACAGAGAAAATAAAAGGGGCATGTAATGGTACAGGTGAAATATATGGGGCATGTACCTGGCTACGGGGAATATATGGGGCATTTTCCTTTGGGTACGGGTGACTGTTTGGGGCACTACCCGGGGTACAGGTGACTATATGGGGCATTTTCCAGGCTACAGGGGACCCTTTTGTGGGGCATCTTTCTGGTACAGGGGGCTATGTGGGGAAACTGCCCGGTACAGGGGACTTTTAAAGGGAATTTACCAGGCTACAGGGGACTATGTGGGGGGATCCCGCCTGGGTATGTGGGGTTGCCTGGCTTTAAAAGGGGGGTATACGGGGTATCTGCCTGGCTACGGGGGGGTATTTGGGGCATCTTTCCCGGTACAAGGGGGTTTTACGGGGCATCTACCTGGTACTGGGGGTTATGTGGGGCCCTCTTTTCCTTTTACAGGGGGGCCCAAAATTTGGGGCCCTTTTTCCCGGCTAAAAGGGGGCTATGTGGGGGTTTTCCTGGTACAGGAGGTAAGTGGGGATCCCCTGGCTTACTAGGGGGGTATGTGGGGGGTTTTCCCCCGGCTTTCAAGGGGGGCATTTTTACCATGCTACATGGGGAAAATACCGGTTTTCAGGAGAAATTTTTTAATACCCGGCTTTTTGGGGGCAAAAAATTTCTTCCTGGCTTCAGGGGGGTATTCGGGGACATCTTTCCCGGCTACAGGGGGTATGTGGGGCATTTCCCTTTTTAAGGGGGCTTTTTATTGGGGGGAAAACTCCTGGCTACAGGGGGCCCTTTTTGGGGGTTTTTCCTGGGTTAAAAGGGGATAAGTGGGGGGATCTCCCTGGTTTTAGGGGGCTAATTTGGGGCTTTTCCCTGGTAAAGTGGCATATTACCTGGAAAATGGGGAAATTACTTTCCCGGTACAGGGGGGGGAATTTTCTACCTTTGGAAAAAGGGGCCAAAAAAAACCTTTTATACCCTGGGTAGATATAAGGGCTTTTACAGGGGGCTTTATAACATGTATTCTGTGTGGGTTTCTTGGGGATCTCTATGTTTTAGCTTTAATTTTCTGTGGGTAGCTGTTTTTCTCTGTGTTTTAGTGTATCTCTGTGTGTTGGTGTATCTTTTGGGGTGTAGTGTATATTGTGTAGTTTTATATCTGTGGATGGATGTAATGTGTGAGTTATATTTTTGGAAGGATTTTATGTGTGATATGGGTTGCGAAATTTGGGCAGATTTTTGATTGATTGGATAGAAAAGATATGAGATAGATAGAAAAGAAAGATAGATTGATAGATAGATTTGATGATAGATAGAAAAGATAGATAGATTTGAAATGGGTTTGTTGGGTTGGGTTTTATAAAGAGATATGAGATAAAAATTTGAGAGATATATAGTATGAGATAGATTGATTGTTGGATTGATTTTGATATGAGATAGAAGATAGATAGGGAGATAGGTTGAGAATATTAGTTTTGGGGATTGATTGATTTTTTAGATAGGGCAGATAGATGTTACTTTGTTAGATATATTTTTATATTAATTTATATTTTATATTATTCTATATATTTATTTAAAATATATTATATGAGGGTTGATTTGATAAATATTTTTGTTTGATTGATATGAGAGACATTTTATAAGATAGGGAAAAGGTTTTGGGCAGATGATAGATGGAAAAGAAAAAAAAAACATAGGTAGATTTTTTATGAAATTTGATGTTTAGATAAGTGAAGGGTTTAAAAGATTAAGTAGAAAATTTAGCGGGAAAATACGTCGTAGGTATTTTTGAAAATGAGATTGATATGGGGGTGATGTGTGTCTGTGCTGTTGAATGGCTGTTTTGGGCAGGGTGGGCCGAAAATGCACCTTCTTCCTGGGGCTGGTACCTGGTCCAGGGCCCGTTGGGTGACACCGGGACACGGGTTTGGGGTTTCCCCGGAGGAGATGTCCATGGTTATGTGATTAATTTGGAAAAGGTTTTCCCCGAGCAAACCCTGATTTAAATTTACAGGAGCAGGGGGAAAGGGAAAATAAATTTAAATTTCATTTTAGTAAGGGGGAAGGTGGTGGGTGGTTTGGGGGGGTTTTGCTTTTTTTCCCATTTTGGGTTTCCTCCTGCAGAAATTTTTTTGTCCAACTTTTTTAAAAACACAGAAACTTTGCGGGATTTGGCTCACTCCCTGAAAGGCTAAATGTAACCCGCGGGGAGTGTAATGGGGTCACTTGAATGACAATATTTGCAGTGACAAGTATTTTTGCTCGTGATATTTCTAAAAAATAACAAAGAGGGGTTTTGGGGAAAAAAAAAATTTATTCAAAAAGGTAATCTTGAAAAACCCAAAAGGTCTGGGTTTCCCCCCTCCAAAAAAATGCCCCCAAATCTCTCCCCTTCTGAGGGAGGGGGGGGGGGGGGGCCCCAAAAAACTTCTTGCACCTGGGCCAATGAGCCCTTAGCTACGCCCCTGGTCTCAGGTGAAACAAATAAGGAGAGAACAACATAACTACCACCTCCATTCTCTCTGCTGCCGGTTCCCGGGTCCCACCAAAAAACAAAATTTAAGTGGAATTTTCTTTTTAATTATTCTCCCAATGTTAAATTAAAACATCCTTTTTAATTTTTTCCCAAATTTTGTTTTATTTACAAAAAACAAAAAATTTAAAAGAGTGCTAATAAATTATGTAGAAAAACATTTTAATTTTAAAATTTGGAAACAAACCCAAAGTCCTTAAAAACTTTTACAGACTGTTAAAGAAAAAAAATTCCTTTTTTCACTTTTTTAAGAAGGGTCCTTGCCAGCGATAATCAGAACATTTCCATTAAGGTTATCAAAAATTAGTTCTTGTCAAATGGATTCCTTTACAACAGACAGCAGCTACACAGGCTGGGAGTAACTCAATAAGGTTTTGGGGTGGTTGTCACCTTTATCTGGTATGTGAGAGGGCACCTAAGCGTTGGGGGCCCATTTAGAGCGAAATGTTTATCTGATGGTCCATAATGCTCAGTGGATTAAAAAATTGGGGAATTGGCCATTTTCATAGGCTTAAAATGGGCGTTTTTGGTCCGTAATTACGCGCCGGAGTGGCCAATTACGGGCCAAAGGGCCCCATTATTCGGTAATTACGTTCTCTAAGAACTATGGATAGTCCCCCTCTCCCGCCCGGCAAAGAAAAACCCCAAAACTATAAAAGGGAAAAATTACAAAAAAACATATGCGCGGAAAACCCCCAAACTAAGCGATAGCAATGAGTTACAGGTCGAAACCTGCAAAAACGCATGTTTGGATCGGGGGGCGCAAAGGCGATTCTTTGGGGCCGCGGTTCGGCGTTCCAGGCCTGTGCGGGGCCCTGGGCGCCCCTGTTGGGGCGGCGCCCCCAATGTCTCTGCTGCCGGGGGCCGTTTCACGCACCCGCGCGTCAGGTCGGGGAAGAGGCAGAGGATCTTCCCGTCCTGTTTCTCCCCCGTATGTACCGGCTCAACGGCCCGAAAATAGGGGGGGGAGCGCGTTTCTCACGCCCCTGCAACGTGGTTCCCAACGGCGCTCTGCCCGGCAGGAGGTCCGGGCCCCCCGAGCGGGGTAAGCAGCGTATGACATCACGTGCTTTCCCCCTTCAAACTGCAGGACCGGACGGCGGCCGTGCCTGTTAGGTAAGTAGGTTTTTTTATTTTATTTTTTTTTGGTAAGGGGAGATCACTGGTACAGGGGGCATATTGCTAAGGGGGCAAAACACTGGCAAGGGGGCATATATGGCACAGGGGGAAATGGTCAAGGGGTAGCATGGCTACAGGGGGATATATGGTATTGGGGGAAGACACTGGCTACAAGGGGGGTATAGGTAAAAGGGGCAAGGGAAATGGTCAAGGGGGCTTATATGGGGTAAGGGGCAAAAACTGGCTAAGGGGGGGATATGGATACAGGGGGCAAGTCTGGCTAAAGGGGGCATATAGGTAAGGGGGCAAGCACTGGCTAATGGGGCATATATGGCTAAGGGGCAAAAAACTGGTCAAAGGGGGCTATAGGGGTAGGGGGCAAGACACTGTAAGGGGGCTTTTGGTACAGGGGGCAAGACCGGCTAAAAGGGGGAAAATATGGTTCAGGGGGCATATTGGTACGGGGGGAAAACATGGCTACGGGGGCATAAATGGCTACAGTGGGCAAGTATGGCTACAAGGGGGCTTATGGTAAGGGGGCAAGACATAGACAAGGGGCATTTGGCTAAGGGGGCAAAAATGGCTACAAGGGGCATATAGGCTAAGGGGGGGATGACCCCTGGTTACAGGGGGCATATATGCTAAGGGGGAAGACACTGGTACAAGGGGGAAATATGGCTGGGGGGAAGCACGGGGTACAGGGGGATTTAAAGGCTAAGGGGGGGATGACAAGGCTACGGGGGTATAGGTAAGGGGGCTTACACTGGTTCAGGGGATATATGGTAAGGGGGCATGCACTGGCTAAGGGGGCATATATGGCTAAGGGGGCATAACTGGTACGGGGGCTATATGGCTAAAAGGAGGGGGGATATATTGGGGGTACAGGGGGGGCATTATGGCTAAGGGGCTTTCCCCGGTACGGGGGGATATAGGCTAAGGGGATTCATGGGTACAGGGGGCATTCACTGGCTAAGGGGGCATGTCACTGGTACAGGGGGCTATTGGCTAAAGGGGGAGTCATGGCTACGGGGGGTATGTGGTAATTGGGGGATATCATGGCTCAGGGGGGCTATCACTGGCTACAGGGGGGATATTTTGGGCTATGGGGGGAGTAACTTGGCTACAGGGGGCTAATAATGATACAAGGGTTTATTACTGGTCAGGGGGGATTTTACTGCTAAAAAGGGGGCAGTAAAACCCAGTCAGAGGGGAGTAACTGGATAGAGGGGCTAATAACCTGGCTAGGGGGGTACAACCCGGCTCAGTGGGGACTACCCGGGTTAAGGGGCAAAAAATTTTTCCCCAAGGGGGTATTTTACCATTTGGGGCACTATAGATGGGGGTTTTTTTAGGATGGGAAATTGTAGAGAAAAGCTGATTTAAAAAGAGGGGTTAAGATGTTTTTTTGTAATTTTTCAGTAAAAAGTTGTGGAGGTGAAGTTCATGGCGTCTGGGACAGATGGAGAAGAAGAAGAGAAAGAGAACAATCTTCAGGACGTCTCCTGTAAGTACAAATGTAAATGCAGTGTAACACTTATATTTTTCCCTCCCAAAATTTTTTTTAAATTCAGGTTTTCCTTTTGTAAATTCAAAAAAAACCCCCCAGGGTTTCAAAAGTTGGGGAAAAAATTCCTGTGAAAACCCGTGGGTGGCGCAAAATATTTTTACAACACACTGGAAAACCCTTAACAAAAAAATAAGCAATAAAATTTTGTCGAATGAGAAAAAAAATAGAGAAGAATTGCCATAATAAATTTATTACAATAAAATTAAGAATTCT
>JAODAL010006888.1:0-129718 GCA_025379985.1 Phyllomedusa bahiana | reverse complement strand
AGGGATGGAGAACGACCAATCAGATCTTAAAGCCTACTGTGACCGGGAGCTTTAGATGTGTCATCAAGGGAGTCAAGTGACACCGGGTTTTGTGTCATGCAAACTTCACCATAGGGGGCTAGAGGCCAAGGAAGAGTCAAGCGCTCCTAGCCCCATCACAATTAAAGTATAAATAAAAGGTACATAAAAGTGGTTGGCTGAAAAATAAAGTGAAAAAATTGGAGAGTGTCCCTCTAATGCATAAAGTATAGCAAAATAAGAGGTGTCGGAAGTGGTGTAATTGAAAAATAAAAATAGTAATTAGAGGTAAAAATATGAAGAAAGAACCATGAATAAAAAAACGGGCAATAAAATAAAACAAACTGTATTTTATACAATAAAGTGAAAAAAAAGTGCTAAAAAAAATGAAAAGAATAAAAAAAAGCTTTTTAACAAAGACTCAACACCCATCACAAACAAAATATATAACCAAAAATAAACCTTCATAAAAAAATAAACTTTTTTGCAGGATTCCCCAATTTTTGGCTGCTAGCCCCAGGAATTTTAACTTTTTTCTACAGGGGTCTCCCAATGCTTTTGTCCCAGGTCGGGGGTCCTAGGTTTTTGCGGGGCCCCCCCTAACTTTTGCTTCCAGCACAGGGGCCCCATTGCCTTCCTGCGGGGTTTCCCAATGCCTTTTGCTGCCAGGACACAGGACCCTTATTTTTCCCCGCGGGGGTTCCCCAATAATTTCTGTGGAATCAGTGGTATTTTTTTTTAAAAGGATTGGGATGTGAGAGGTTAAAGGGGGAGAAGGGAAAGGGAAGGTTTTAGAGGGGGTTTAAGGGGGTTTTAAGTGGGGATGGGGTTCAGATGGGTTTGATGGCCAACAGTTTCCTATCTTAGAACAGCTGGTGATCCCCCATGAAAATGTTCAAGTCGAAAGAGTGGTGTTTGGTTATTTTTATACCTATGCAGTGGGGGGAAAAGCTGAAATTTCCCATTCTAACAGTAAAGGGTTACTGGAACAATTTTGGAAATAAAAATTTGGCTCTAAGAGTGACTAAAAAAATTGGGCTAAAATTTTCATTCCTTTAATGGCTAACTAAAAAGATAGGACAGTTTGCAAGGGGGATCGCTATAGAAGGGGTGCGCGTAGCACCTGTTGGGGGCTCTGCATCCTGATGGCCCAAAAGCCCTTTTGACTGTAAGACATTTTTTTTGGAAAGGCATTTTGGTAAGTCAAAACTGTCATTTACTTTTTGCACCGGGGCCAAGACTTTAAGTTAAGCCTCTGCTTGCAAGCATTGTACTGTGATATGGGTGGCAGCAAGAACTCCTAACGGGGAAACATGGATTTTCAGCTGACGGGGGTTTAATTATAGATGGTGTGGGCGGGCCGTGGGGGGCCCTGCATCCTGGGGACCAAAACCCCCTTTGAACAAAGACCCGGTATTGGAAATGGCACTCGTAATTGCAGGGGTGCCTAGGGCGGAAAGGGCAGTACCCCTGTCGGGGCCCCCTAATAAAAAAGGACCCCACTGATAGTTAAATAGGAATAGTAAGGGGTTTGGGGTCCCCCATTTGATTTGGCTATATGGGGCCCTGAAATGGTTAAAAAAATGACTGTTTGCAGCCCTGGAAACAGGGGCTTTTTCATTTTTTTGACCAGGGCCCAAGAACTGGGACTTAACCTCTGCAGGCTGGATACATTAGTGGCAGTACCATTGGTGGCTGGCGGAGAAATGTCAGTGGACTTGTGCAACCGCCCTCTCCTTTTCATGGGCCGGACCCCACGGACACTACCCCATATCCTCCCCCACTATAGGCGCTTGCCAGGTGCTCAAAAAAGCCATGTTGGATCCCACACTATCACAGGGATTCCTTTTACTCAAGCTGCGGGCTAAAAGTCACAGGCACTGAAAGACATTGCTGACCGTCAGTATTTCTCCCAAACAGACCAGCTTCCTTCTCTTCCAGGGGGCTCGCGATTGGGCTCAGAGCAGACAAAAATCCTCCTCTTTGGTCTTGATCTTTTGTAATCCCTTCTGACCTAAACCGCATTGTGTGTCAAAGAGCTCTTCAGGGATTGGATTTTTTGGAGGGTCGTATTTGGGTTGTACATTGGGCCCCTTTTTGTTTGTTCATTTTGGGACTAAATGACATTTGTGGCCTGACTAAGAGGAAGTGTGGAAAAAACCAGGATTCGGGGTTGATAACCAATGAATTTGGGCAATGCTGTCGGGAATGAGACCACAGGGAATGAGCAAGTGATGCAGGCCTGACTGTCTGCGACTGTGTGCTCGCTTGTGTGCATGGCACGGAACGAGTGCCTTTTTCCGTACCTCTTCCCCACTTCCTATACCCCCCTTTGCTGTTTGCCCCTTAGTTCTCACCATGTTCAAAGCAAAATTTTATAGCTCTGCACATAGGAAAGATATATGAAAATTTTAAAAGATAATGTGTCCAATTACTTTTAAAACCCAAGGCACCTATTTTTGCCACAAAAAAAGGAAAAAAACTTATTGATCGAGTAAAAAACTAGAGTGAAAATGAAAGGGGAAAGGAAAATTTTTAAAAAAAAAAAAGGGATACCAATAAAATAATAGGCGGTATAGGCAATTATAGGTGGGTGTATGTCCCCTCATAGGTAGGTATAAAGATTTAAAAGGGGCATATATTTTTTTTTTTTTTTAAAGTCCCCCCTTTTCCCCCCACTCCAAGGTCTACCGACTTGTCTTTGGACAGCAGGTAACTCCGGAAGGTGCAGTTGCTTGCAGCCTTTTCAGAGTTTTTATGTGGGCAGGGAGCGCTCGCTCTCTGCTCCAAATAGTCTTCAGCGATGTGCTCCCGGGGTGCATACAGCTAAAAAAGATTGCTGCGGGCCCCGGGCCATGGCATCCTGACGCGTCGGCTAACTAGGATTTAGCTGTATACGCTCCCGAGGGGTAGTGTACAGGTGGTGTCCTGTGGGCCCCGGCCATTGTGGCCCCCCGAGCGCCCCCAGTGCTCAGTTAAGTCGAGGGTGGCATTTCAGCTAATTTTTTCGGCTGAAAAACCCTTTTCTTGAGAATATACAGTTTAAAAAATGTGGATCATAACGCACTGGTATATTTCGCGTTGTGAACTTAAAAAATTGGAAAAATTACACTTTTTGGATTGATAAGATTTAGCAACAGAGAAAATCTATTTCCGGATATATAATTGTAGGCCAAAAAAAACTGTTTATTTGAAAGGATTCATCCCCACTCAGTAACTTTCTCCCCAAACCCCGTTTTAAAATTATTGCTTTATACAGGAATTTGGAGATGGTGTTACAAAATGATTTATCCCCTTAATACTGAAAAAATTTTTTGGGGACGGAGTTGATTTTGCAAATCCAAGCATCGTATGATACACATCAATGATGACAGTTAGGCATTATGTGAGCCCGCAAATGTCGCCAAATTATAGCTTCTGGATGTGGGAAAGATGCAGCCCGCAAAACCAAAATCCCCCAAAAAATTAGGGCTAGGAGAGGAAAAACTATTTAAAGCATCTGTACAGTACAGAGCTAAAAAGGGGAAACAGAAATAATACAGTGAAATTTTATTTATTTTTTATTTATTTTTTTTAAAAGAGAGCCCTAAAAACCCCACAATTACATTTTTGGGACTTTTTGGATGATTGATATTGGGGAAAAGTACCCAAGGCGCTGAAAACTATTAAAGGTGTCGAACGCCCTGGTGAAATTCAAAATTTACTCGAATTAAAAAGTAAAAATGTGCGGCTCCAATGTTCTTTTTCTCGAAGGTTCGATCAAATAAAGCCACCCCCATAGGTGGGGACCGCTCTTCTACAATAGAAAGATGAAAAGGTTGCTACCTGTGGGGGAGTACAAACACAAACCAATATCGCGCACACTAAAGAACTATCAAAAAGGCACATAGGAATTTTTTTGGGAAAAAAAAGAAAATAAAAAACCCCAAAAATTTTTCATATACCTGAAATGGCAGAAATACTTTTCCAAAAATTCCTATGTGCCTTTTGATAGTTTTTAGTGTTCAGTGAATATTGCATTGTGCTTGTATATTACTGCCACACCAGTGTGCACCTTACTCCTTTTTTTTTTTCAAAAGTTTTTTGGTGTGCAGACCAAAAACTGTTCGGACCTGTAGGGATGTGACATTTTCCCCGTTTCTGGATGATGACGTTACCAGCACCCCAAAAAACTGTTTGATGCCCATCTGTAAAGTTTATGGATAGTTAACCTGATCCAAAAAAAAATTTGTGGCCCAAAACCCCCAAGTGGCATCTGGGTTTTTTTATGTAGAAAAAACTGAATTTTGCCGGGGGGGGGGGGGGGGAGGGGGGGTGGATTGAATCACCCCCCTTCCAGCTTTTGGGGGGAGTATCCCGAGTTCCTTTGAAAATGGGTGATTCTCCCACCCTTTCTTGGGATCTTGATCAGGTATCCAACTTCTGTGAAGTTACTGTTAATTTTTAGGGCTCCTTTTTTGGGTCCCTTTTATTTAGGGACTATTTGGATTGTTGGATCTATTTTTTAATAAAATAGTTAAAGGGCTGTAGTTGGGGAGTGTTTATTTGAAAAAATGTTTTTTTGTCGAGGGGGTTTTTTTCCCATTTAAAATTCGTGTTTCGATGTTTTTCCAAAAAAGGCGGGGGCTTTTTCATTTCCAAAAAAGGGTAGGGCTTTTTTTGGGGGGCCTTTATTTATTTTTTATTTTTAAAACAAACGACAGGTGCAGACACTGATGCTGGGGCATTTAGGGCCACATATATAAACTGCTGTTAAAAAAATATTTTGTTGCCCATGCAACTAGTGGGCCTTTCTTTTTTCCCGAGCACTATATAAAAAAAAAGGGGGGGGGTTGGTTTCTGTGGGCAAAAAATTTGGGTTTTGCCCAAACGTTTTCTACATTGGCCCCTTTGTTCCTTGCACTGCTGTGGGAATAAAAGTACCAGTGTATATCAAACTCCCCCCATGGTTTTACTGAAGGCAGTACACTGTATGTATACACAATAACCCAAAAAAATGGGATGTGTGTCTATTCTTTCAGTGTTTTTTCTTAAAAAATGCCCGCTAGGGGAACTAAGTACAGCCCATACCCTTTAATAAGGGGTTGTTTGTGGGTGTGTTTATATTTGTATGTGTGTGCAATGCACTCTATGGCCTGGGCTGAAGGACCTGCGAGTCATGTGACTGACATCATCACAGGCCCTTTAAACCCGAAAACATGAGGTTTCCAGAAAGCCTCAAGTTAAAGGTGGTTATTGGGGTCGGTGGTGCTTGGGAACAGCACTGCACAAGAGGTGGGCACCAGGTGACTTCACTCAGGAGATATCTAGGGCTTATTCAGCACCTACTCCAAGAATCTATGAAAATCAGGCTAGGGATTTTTTTTGGGGGTAGGGCTTATGTTTGGTGAAACATGGTAGTCAGGAAGGTTTCTGACAGACAACTTTCCATTACTATCCGTGTGGCTTGTCAGCCATTGGTGGTTTTTGTCATCCTAAGGCTGACACTAGCCCACTCACTATTACTCCAGGACTCAACACTCCTGGGGTACTGGAAAGGGCCAGATGACCATCGGAATTTGACTCTCGAATGTGATGGCCTGTTTCTGCGCCTTGTATTTTTAGGCTGGGAAGAGCCCAATATCCATGGATCTTCCCATCTTGAGAATATCAGGCTGTGGCTACTAGTTTTACCTTGGTTGGTTATGAAAAATGAGGGGGTGGTCCTACATCTTTATTGAAAATCAAAAACTAGACATTCACTATAATCAGTCAATTTTAAGAAATCAATTTTGGGTTCCCCTTGCTTTTCAGGTCAATGGATATTGCTCCTTTTTCAACCTAAAAATACCAGCCCAAAGCTGACCCAGAAGTGAACCATCACAGAACACCTTCTGATGGTGACCTAGCGCTTCCTGGTAACCCTGGTGCATTGGGTATTGAGGTTAGTTACATAGGTTTAGTATCAGCTTTTGGGTGAAAAAATACCCTGCTGGCTGAAACTAAGTCTTAGTGTTCGTAATGGAGGGGTATCTGTTGGAAATCTCCATTACTATCACTGAAATAAAATGGTAAAGCTTTTTAATGAACAATTAATTATTATAGTATACAACAGATGGAAAATGCAGTAACATGTTTTTTTTCTCACGGTTAATAGGCTTTGTAGGTCTCATACTGTGATTTGAGGAAAAACCAAAATTGTATTGGAATATGGTTGTGAACAATAAGTAACAATTACATTAGAGAAACAGTCAAAATACACTATTGATTTAAAATAAGAGAATCAAATGAAGGAGGGGAAAAATAAAGGATAGCATGATATGGCAGGAGGTAAGAGGGTAATAGGAGGAATAGGAAGAGTAAAGGACATGGATGAGCAGCACTTGTAGTCCCATCCTCAGATGGGGACCCAGAAAACAGTATTGCTGTAAATGAAAGGAGTAGTGGCTTAAAATCTTAACATAACGGGCAAAGAAATGAAAGAGTCATGTTCACTGAGGTGGTGAGCAACGTGAAAAGTGGGAATGATTGGAAATTTAGCCAGCAGAACCATGTGTTTTTTTTTTTTTTTGTTTTTTTAAATTTGTCTACCTGGGTAGGGAACTAGGCCAGCAATTCCTCTATGTGATATATGTAATATTTTTGTGAACCATTCGTCAATAGTTGGGTTATTCAGGACAATTCCAATGATGTGAGATCAGGTGGGTTTTTTTTTTGGTAGGATGAAATTGTCACGTTGAACATAAATAAAGCTGCCTCAGGGAAATTGGGTATTGGTACCCGAGTTCTTGGATAACCTCATACTGTGTCCCAAAAATGTTGGAGAAGGGAATGCCCACCAAATGTCACTGTGCCTCCACAATGCCAGCAGACTTTTGACACATGTGTACCATTTAGGCAAAGTAGGAGGGATCCTGTACAAGCATGAAAGTATTTTGAAGGATGTCTCTTGGGATTTAGAGGCAGACAGGCTTGAGTGTAAGCATAAAACACTTAGACCATTGTGAAGGGGAGCAATGCTTAAGTTCTGTCTCCCATGATCTACAATACAAGGGTAGAAAGACCCATTGAGAAGATGGCTTCTTTTAAAAGCATGCAATGAGAGATGCCTCGGAGGAGTTAATAAATGGGGATAGGGGTCTTTTGAAGTTTGTGAAATGTTTGATAGCATTATAAAAATTGTGAAGTTCGGTATATTGGGAGTGTGCATTAATTAGGCAAGATGACCAGGTTGACTGGAAGGGAGTGAAAGGGAGACAATCTAGACCCAAGAAGAATACTGTAAAATCTCAGTGGTTTAGACTTGGTACTGCATGGGAATGAGTTCAGTGTTAAACTTAGTGGGGAAGCTGGGTTATCAGAGTTAAGTAATTGGGGGCCTGCTCTATCAATAAGATTGTAACTGGCTTTCTATGAAAGAATGGTTGCCAAGGTATGGTAAGTTGAGAATGTAGTAGGATATTTGTCAGCCATAGATGGATTCCAGATCCAGGGAAGAGAGGCCAGCGACAGGGTACAAATGTCCTAGAATAGGCATACCCATTTGTCGTTGTTGGGACAAACAAGGTCTAGTAAGCGCATAGGTCACGGCTAGAAAGTGTTTTTTACAATCAGGGAGTTGGAGGCCTCCAATCTCCTTGCGTCTGGTAAGGACGGTGTGAGACAGCCTGGGGCGGCGATTGGTCTATATAAATAAAATAAAAGCTCACTGTACACGTTTCCAGAAAGGGGCATTAATGAGTATTGGAATTGTTTGTATGAGATAGAGAAGACAAGGCAATATGGTCATCTTGAGGATGTTGATCCAACCGAACCATAAATTCTCGCTTGATCCAGGAATCCAAGTTCTGCAAGTTTTTTTTTTTTTTTTTTTTTAAATAACGGTTCAAAATTTGCCAAAGCGAGCTTTGAAAGGTCCGGAGGGATCTTTATCCCCAAGAAGGTAATACCCCTGTGGGGCCATAAAACAAATTACTCTTATGAGCATATTAGAGAATAATGGCAGAAACCCAACTAAAAGGGTTTCAGATTTGGATGTATTTTTCTGAAGTTGGACCATGACCCAAATGTAAAAAATTCAGACATCAACATGGGCATTGAGTTGTGGGGGTTTGTTATATAAGCTAATCATCCGCGAAGGAGGAGCATTTGTAAACATAGTTGCTGATTGTTAGCCTTATAATGTATGAGTTAGATCATATTGAAGCTAACAATCGTTCTATGATCACAACGTAAAGAGGAGATGGGGGCATCCGTGATGTGTGCCATTTTGGATATGGAAGATATCCAAAAGGGTGTCGTTAATTTTCACTTGAGCAGAAGGATTGGTAAAGGGCCAATATTTTAGATGTGAAAGTTGGACCCAGTCCAAGCAACTGTACGGTTTGGGAGAGGGACGACCATGAGATGCTATCAAATGCCTTTTCTGCATTTAATGATGGGATCATCAGTGGGATTTTGTGAACGAGCATGATGAATTATGTCAAGGGTTTTTATGGTGGTGTCGTGAGCCTTTTCACGTGACAAAGCCAACCTGATCTGCATGAATCAAACGGTATGAGAGGATTTAGTTTATTGGCACAGAGCTTTGCATGGATTTTCATATCCACCTTTAACAGTGATATCGCTCAGTAGCTGCCACATATTTTGGGTTCTTTGCCCGGTTTTGGGAGGACCACAATGTGTGCCAAAGTGTATTGTGTTGGAAAAGGGTTATCATTTGATATAAAATGCATTTAACATTACTGGGGAGAGAGCATCATGGATTTTAAAGAAATTGCTGGTGAAACCATCATGGCCAGGGCTTTTCCCACCTGGGAGATTAATAACTGAATTCCTGAGGGGAAAAGGAATCCTCTAGATTTGATAAAATGTAATGGAAAAACGATCAACTGGTTCACTGAGAGGGGAGTGGGATTAGGGAGGTTGTATAAATCCACATAGAATGAGGAAAATTTTATTTCTTTGGTAATGACAGTCGCTCCCCTAGAATTTGATACATGGAAAATGAGGGTGTTTTAATTACGTAAGGCCGTAGCAAGCACTTGACTGTTTTGATGCCATTGTCATAGACGATGGCTGATTTGTAAGTAACATTTTCAAGTAGCTTCTAATAGGTTCTTCACCTCCAGTCTCACACACTAGCTCTGAGGATCTCAGTAGAAAAGTCTTGCTTATATTCAGTCTCTAGGGTTTCAATTTTTTTGGAGGGCACATTTTAGTTTTATTTCTCGTTCTTCAAACGTGAACCATTTCTGATTAAGATTCCTCGTCGACATGGGGTATTTGGGGTGAAAGTGTCTCTGAAATGATCTTGGATGAAGTGTGTAATAGACTGGTTCAGATCAGCAACACACAATGTCTAATATTCAATAAGTTTCCAGGACCAGATTGGTTTCGACAATGAAGGAACAGAGATAGCACAATACACCAGGGCATGGTTGGACCAAAATAAATTCCTGATGTAGAAGACATCCAGGTGAGGATGTTGTGTGATAACATAGTAATCCAGAAGGCTATAGGAGTCGTGTGTTGTGAAATAAAAGCTGTAGTCTGTAACTTGGATGTTGTATTCTCCAAGCATCGCAGAGATGCAACTACTTAAAGGATTTTCTTACTAGCTCGATCAAGCGGTAAGACATGGAGGATCTTTCTGATGAGCTGTCTTGGGAAGGGTCCTCTCCACAAAATATAATGGTGCCTTTTACGATGGGATGGGTCTTATATACTCACAGAAAAGAGATAATAGGAATATAGAAAACAGTCTCACAGATCAAAAGAAAAATTCCTAAAACAATCTTTAATAGATAAGCATTAAAATAATTATCCTTTATATATAAAAATGGCCTCACACATAGAGCCACTATACAAATATGCAACTGTATATGTATAAAGTACCCGGTGTATATCAGTACCTAAATACAAAAGTAAGTGGACAATGTCTAGCTAATCACAGCAAGAAAGACATTGTACCAAATACCTATTAGCAGGGAGAAGTGCCCCTATAAGAGGGAGGAAAATGTGGTAAACTCACGGTTCTGAAGACCTTGTCACAGTAGACTCCGTTGCCCCATTGGACCAGTATATACCAAAAAGAAAAAGCACTATCGCTATCACTATACTAGTCCTATCCAGATAGAGCACTCGCCCCGAAAAGGGCGACCCCACCTCTTGGCGACTCACCCTAACTAAATTATACAGTAACAAACAAAGAACACAGACATAAGTCCCGATGCGTTTCCCCAAGATATGGTTCATCAGGGGATAATAATTATATATCTGTGAGATGATGATGGTCCAAGTGATGGCATGATGAGGCCATAAGTAAGTGCCAGACAGTATATCACTTACATACCCACCCCTATTAACCAAATAAACTACTCAGCCAATCCAATGCCACTTTACTCACCAATGATACAGGAGTAAAGTCCTTGCACATGCTCAATAGCAAAACAAAAACGCCAAACACCACATGTTCCGCCAAACCGGAAGTGACAAACCGGAAGTGGTAAAACGAAAGTAATTCACTTCAGCACGTGTGCCCCAAATAGGAACTAGACTGGCGAAACGAGTGCAATCGCGCACGCGCCCCGGTCCCCGCCACGCAACTAGCAAACCAGTGCACACGCGCCCCATAGACAAGGGCGCACTCGGGCACCCCAACTATACAGATAATACGTTGCACACAATAGCATAATGGTGACCCAAGTAACAGGAGGCTTATCATCAAGACTCAATATCGAGTACACAAGGTTATGTTAAATATTCCAATGGATATAATCTACCAATTTTTAAGGCTAAGAAAAAATAAGTATGGGCAATAAGACAAAAAAGATATAGAAAAATTAATATCTGCAGTTTTGATAAAAAGAGACTATCCCCAACACAGGGTATGATATTCCAATGATTACCCTATAAGAATCCAAAAAAAAAGGGGACCAAAAAAAAAAAAACAAAAAAAACTGAAATTATGAAAATTTAAAAAAAGCCAAATTGAGGTTTTCATTAAGACCATTAGGGGTCTAGTATTAATCTAAAATCCTTTCGGTTTTTTTTTTAAGCGTCTTGTATCCCAATCACCCCCTCGGGTGTTTTCCTACGACCTAATGATCAAAAATTTCAGGTGTCTTGGATCATTATTAGCATTCACATACATGTCGGCTTTTTCTGTGTATCTCTTAGCCTAATGCCCCCTAGTTTTCCCCCAAACTTTTCAAAATTGTCTTAGTTTTTCCCAACATATCCTAACGGAATTACAACTGCATAAATAAATGACTCCACTCTTACATTTGGGAAAAATTTTTCTTTCACAAATGTACGTAGATTTAAAACTGAAAGTTTTTGACTGCCAATAAATGATCATGCCACACGTTGTCCCCACCCCCGAAAGGTACTATTTGGGTTTGTCGACCAAAACCAGGGTCCCTGGTTTTTTTTAGGTGGATATTAAAAAGAACCAGTCTATCCTCAATGACTTCCTTTCCTAAATTGTTTTAGGAAAATGGGGGAAAATTCTTTAAATCCGATTGATCAAGTCCCCATTTTTGAAATAGTTTTTCGTTTTCGTGGCCCGATCAAAGTTTGCCCCGATCCGCATATTTTTGATTTTGGGGGAAACTTGCTTTTCCCTGTCCACACCATTGGCAGTCTCGATCTATCATTTTTCAAGGGCCTTGACAAATGCCCCCTAAATGACTTTTTCGGGTAACCCCAACCACAAAACTTTTTTTTTAAGGTTTTTTTGTTTGGAAACAATTCCCTTTCCGGGAGCTTTTTCCCCCGAACTGGAGAAAAATGCCCCTTTTGGGTATCCCCCTTTTTAAGGGTCTAGGATGGTAACTCTCCCCCCGGAGGAGATATTAGACGCGGTTTTTCCCAAAAAGGTTTTTGTAGTAGTTTCCAGTTTTATTTTAAATGTATAAAGATCCAAAAAAGAAGACACTCATCAATAGTAAAGTAAATTTTCATCCCAAAACATTTTTTTGGGAACTTCTCACAAAGTTAAACGCCTGTCGCCCCTTTCCACAAAATTTAGGATATCGTCAATATACCCCCCCCAAAACAGGATATTATCCGTATGGGGAAAAGACGTAAAAAAACACAATGGTAGCCTCCCACCACCCCCAGAATAAATTTGCGTTCGAGGGCCCGGGTCCCCATAGCGATCCCGAGTGGTGGAAGTTTTACCATTAAAAAAAAAAAAATTGTGTTCAAGGAGAAAACGGCCTGTAGAAAAAGTTGATTATGCCTCAAAAGTGTATACCCCTAATAGAGGAAATACTCTAAGACGCACCCCCACAATCATGCGGGATGTGCATAGGAGCCTCTAAATCAATGGAGGCGGCTTAGTGTGTCCCTCAACTGTCAGTCGTCCAATTTCTCAACAAATCGGAGTGTCCCTTGTGAATGGGCAAAGCATACACAAATTTTTCAGGATTTTTATAAATAAAAATGCTGACATTTTTAGAAAAGGAACCCACACCTGACATTTTTGGGGGCCTTTTATGGAGTCATACCCTTATGTATCTTGGTGGGGCCCTTAAAAACAAGGGAAAAACCGGATGTTTAGGTTCAAAAATTTACTCATTAACTGAGATCAAACCCTTGCAAGGGCCCTGTATCAAAATTTCTTTTTGCTCCTGCAGAAGGAAGGTTTTGGGTACATGGAGAATAGTGCATGAGGGACCCTTTTTAAAAATCGCTAATAGCATATACTTGAATGATCACACTACTACATTCCAGCCTTTTAACCCGATGGCTTACAGTAATGCTGTCTCATTTTCCGATCTATAAGTCCCTTTTATTTGGGAATATGTAGTTTTATTTTTAGATGTACCACACTCAATTCTTAAGTTCCTGACGACAAGTTTTAAAAACTTTTCAATCTTGGGACTTGTATAGCTGGGGCAACGTATTATTTGGGTCTCGTTGTTATTTTTCCCGTTCCATGTGGGATAAATCGAAAGTAATCTGTCAGGCAAACCCCGAGAAATCACCCCCAATGTCTTGCTCAAAAGGGCCCAAAAATTTCAAAAAAATTTTTTGCCACTTGGACGCCCCTTAAAAAAAGAAGAATATCCTTTACCCAACAAAGGACAAAAACCTAACAGATGGAACAAATTGAGACCTTTTCCCAACACCAAAATTTCCCTCTGTAAGTGACTTTTTTGAAAGATTTTAATCTGAAGATCATTTATTTTTTTTGTCCCCCCTCCCCGGGGGACTTTTCCTCTCTTTTTCCCTAAAAAAATAATGGAAAGCCCTTTAAACCGGTGGATGTTTTTCCTCTTCCTCTCCCTTTTGGTCTTCCTCCCCCTTGATTTTTTTCTGCCTGGATATCGTTTTGAAGACCAATACTGAAAAAGAAAATTTTATCGTCCCTCCTTTATCTTTAGTTCATATACAAAAGGAAAGGCCCTTTTTATCTTAAATTTCCTGTGGGCTTTTAAAATTTTGGGTTTGTTTTTCTATTTTTCGAGCACTTTGATTTTTTTTCAATATTGCTCTTGAAGATTTGCTCATGCCTACCCAAAAACGGGGTCGGGTTTTAAATTTGAGTGTTTTTTTAATTTTTTCCCGCATTTTTTTTTTGAAAAATTTTTTAAAGTGGGTTTTCTTCCTCTAAAAACTGCACAAAGATGGAGCTCTCAGAGCCCTTTTCCCATTTTCTAAAAAATGCACCGAACACACTTAGCAAACTTTGATCAGGGTACGATTAACGAGACATTTCTAGATATGGGGTTTTGAGGTCAGATCGGTTTTAAAAAAATTTTCCTCCTGATTTTCCCCAATTTTCTTCGGAAAAAAGGGAAAATCATTGAGGGATAGACTGGTGAAATTTTTTTATGTCCCCTAAAAAAAAAAGGACCTGGTTGGATCGAAACCACTAGGGACCTTTTGTGGGGACAACTGTTTGGGGATGTCCCTTTATTGAGCAGTCAAAACTTTCAGTTTTTTAAAACAGATGTACATTTGTGAAAGATTTTTCCAATGAAGAGTGAAGGAGTCATTTATTTTTGCAGTTTTACTTGCCCGTTGGTTTTTGGGAAAAACTAAAACAAATTTTGAAGACGGTTTTGGGGGATTAGGGGCAAGGAAAAAGAGATACACCGATACTCGAATGGGATGTGAATGTCATAAAAATGATCCAACCACCTGAAATTTTCGATCATTGAGGGCTGAGGAAATCACCCCGGGGGGGGATTGGGATACAAGACTGCTTAAAAAAGAAAACGAGGGGTTTTTAGATTACATACTACGACCCCTGTGGTCTTAAAGAAAACTGCAATTTGGTGTTTTTATAATTTTCATAATTTCAGGGGGTTTTTTTTTTTTTTTTTTTGGGCCTTTTTTTTGGGTTTGTTGATGGGGTAAAAGTTTAGAAAAAATTTATACCAGTTTGGGTATAGTCCTTTATTACAAATGTAAGTATTAATATTTTATATTTTTTTTGTTTTTATTGCCCAACTTTATTTTTCTTTCCTTTAAATATTGGGAGTTTATATCCTTGGTTATTTAATGTAACTTGTGTACCGATATTGAGTCTGTAAGTCCCGTTATTGGGCACCATTATGCTATTGTTCCAACTATTATCTTAGGGGGGGGCGCCCTTTTCGCCCTTTTTTGGGGGGTGTGCACTGGTTTTCTAGTTGCCGGCGGGGATCGGGGGGGGATCGCTTTGCACTCGTTTTGCCAAATCTAGTTCTTTTTTGGGGGCACGTCTGAAGGAAATTTTTTCGTTTTACCACTTTGGTTTGGGGGAACGGAGGCGCGCGGAAAATTTTGGTTTTGGGTTTTTGTTTTGTATTGGCAGTGCAAGGATTTTTTCCTGAAAACATTGGTGAATAAATGGCATTGGGGTGGTGATAGTTTTTTGGTTTTAATAGGGGTGGGTATATGTATTATGTTGGCACTTATTTGGCCTCATCATGCCATCACTTGGGCCATCACATCTTCCCTCACAGATGTATAATTATTATCCCCCCATAACCATTTCTTTGGGGAAAAAACGGGCGGGACTTTTTTTGTGTTTTTTTGTTGTTTCTGTAAAATTTTGTTAGGTGGGGTCGCCCTTTTTGGGGCGAGTCTCTATCTGGGTGGACTAGTAAGGTATGGCTTTTCTATTTATGGTATTTACTGGTCCAATGGGGCAAGGGTCTACGGGGACAAGGTCTTCAGAAGTGAGTTTTTTTACCCCATTTTCCCCACCCCTTTATAGGGGGGACTTTCCCCGCTAATAGGTATTTGGTACAGTCTTTTTTGCTGTGATTAGCTAACATTTCCCCCTTTTGTATTTAGGACTGTTCACCGGGTACTTTATACATAACAGTTCATATTTTTTATAGAGGCTATATGTGTGAGGCCATTTTTATTTAAAAGGAAATTTATTTTAATGCATATCTATTAAAGATTGTTTTAGGAATTTTTCTTTTGATCTGTGAGACGATGGGTCTTATCTATTAAATTTTGGAAAAAGGTAACCTGAACTTGATTGGGGCATGATCTTTGATTAAAGTAAAACAATGGCCACCAATGGAAAGAGAATTGATAAATTGTATTGGATCCACCCAGCGTTGGTACTTGGTGGTTCGTGACTGGTATTGTATGACAACCCCCACCTAACTCTTTGGGTTGTTTGGTTAAATGCCATTGTATTTTGTTATGAATATGGGGAGTATGACCATTTTAACCCCTTAAGGACCCTGGATGTATGAGTACATCCCAGGGTCCCTAAGGGGCTTTGCAGGGGGATCCCTCCGTGACCACGCACACGCACACACGCTAATCGCTGCTAACATCCGGCCATTAGTGTGAATGGGCAGCACCGCTCACCCACGCTGTTTAACCATTCAGATGCCACAGCAAAGATGGCCACGGCGTCTGAATGAATGAAGATCGGTGCCATGCACCGATCTTCAGAGTGATCAGCATCGCCATAGCATACCTGCAGCGATCCGACATGCGGACATGGCAGCGGGGAGACTTGTGAAGGCTCCCATCACTCCCATGTTCTGGTTTGCCCCACTTCCATCCGCAGACAGGAAGTGGGGCAAACCGCCATCTTGGTACAGTCTAATGCATTGTCTATGCAATGCGTTAGACTGACAATCACACCACCACTGGTCAAGCACCCTAGGTAAGGTAGGTTAAAGTAAAAAAAAAAAAAAAAAAAATTTTGAAGTACAAAAAAAGTATTAAAAGTTCAAATCCCTCCTTTTCCCCATTTTACAAATAAAAACAAAAAAATAAGTTACAAATTTAGTATCGCCAAGTCAGATATAACCTTTATCCCATACGTTGAACATCGCTTTTTGGTCATTTTACGTCACTTAAAAAATGGAATAAAAGTGATCAAAAGTCGCATGCATTCCAAACTGGTAGCGATAAAAAGTACACGTCAGCCCACAAAAAATGCACACTCACTGACGTCCGTAGGGGTTGGTGCAAAAAAGTTATTGGTCGCACAAACTGGCGCCACAGCGCAAAATTCAAAAATAGAGAGTTTAGAATTTTTTTACGGTACCAAAACATAATGGAAACCCTACATGTTTGGTATTGTCGGATGCGTGTCAATCTGTAGAATACAGATAACACATTGTATTTACCGAAGATTGAACGCCGTAAAAGCAAAACACCCGCAAACATGGCGAAAATAGTTATTTTTCATAAGTTGTCCCACTTGGAATTTTTTTGTGGTTTCCCAGTATATTCTACAGTACAGTGAATAACACCATTAGAAAGTACATCTTGTCCCACAAAATAAAAGCCCTCATGTCTATGTAGGTGAAAAAATAAGTTATGGCTGTGGGAAGGTGAGGAGGGAAAAACAAACGTGTCAATAAAAAAAAACGCTGGGTCCTTAAGAAGGTTAGTGTCTCTTGGAAGCAGATAATTTTGTACCTGGTTGCAATGAAAGTGATAGTTGCATCCTTTTTTCGGGATTTAGACCCTTCACGTTAAAAGAAGCGATTGTTAGGTCCGTCTTAAAAAGGGTAATGTACACATAGTTCTAGGATTTCCACACCAGGCAGGATCGGCATCGCCCATCCACCTCCTAGGAAAGAAATAGGGAAGAAATGGATAGGGCAAGGGGGAGAAATAGAGGGGAAAAATAGAAATCGCATCAAGTCAAGCATGAGCAACAAAAAATGCAGTGTCCAAAAACTGGTAGCACAAAGTAAAGTGAAGATTATCCTAGTCATGGATCACAGTCCTATAATGGTCCAAAGTGAAATCTGGCTCTATTGAGGGAACATAGTAAAAATACATTGGTGGAACCCAAGAAGAGCTCAATGTTGATAAAACATTTAAGAAAAACTGGAAGTTGGCTAGCTAAAATGAAACCGAAATATTACTGTGTGATAACGACTAAAGCTAAGCCTGTAATTTTAAAGTTATGAAGGGAAGGCTCCCTCTCGTGTTAATGAGATGTAATAGTGTTATAGGAACAAGCACTCAATGTGGAATATTCAAAAAGGGGGCTATGTGGCCTGTAGTATAGGGGTTTCACTAAGAGGACCACATACTATGTCCTATTGGTGTGAACCATCGTAAAAGAAATATAAAATACAAAAAAACAATTTGAGGTGATAAGTGTCACATTTCCCATATCTGAGGTATCTCGAAAAATAGGTCATAAGGGGACCTTAGGTAAATATGCTCAGGACAGATTAGATAAGGATGAAGAGTTTGAGTGATTCTTTCTGCAACAAAATCCTCTGGGAAGTCAAGATGAGTGTCTCCTATTGTGGGGCCCTAGAGGATAGGGGTAAAATCATTGGCCAAGGAGGAAGTGTGACCTTGGAAATCCTATTCTTTGAGGAACGAGGGTATGTCCTCTGGAGAGAAGATGGTAAGATATTTGTCCCTCCGTCAGATGAAAGAGGCAAATGGGTAACCCTACCTATACAGGATACCGCGCTCTCAATTTCGAGATATATAGATATAGATATTATATAATTTTCTTTTTTTTTCTTTTTTTTTTTTTGAAAGCTGCTCTCTGCACTAAGGTGTGCCTTGAGAGGTCTTGAAGGAGTAGGATTGGTGTATCCTTGTAGTGGAGTTTGACATTGTCTGGCCTTCTGCAGAATGTACTCTTTAATGGCATAAAAATGAATTCTACAAATTCTTGCGTGGAGGGAGATTATCCGTGGTCTTGTATGGCTTCCATTTTCTAATTATTGCTCCCACAGTTGATTTCTTCACACCAAGCTGTTTGCCTATTGCAGATTCCATCTTCCCAGCCTGGTACAGGGCTACAATTTTGTTTCTGGCATCCTTCAACAGCTCTTTGGTCTTCACCATAGTGGAGTTTGGAGTGACAGTTTGAACTTATCAGTATAAAAGACACCTGTTGACCATCTCAAACAGGTGCCATTACTACAGGTAAAATGAGTGGCGAAAGAGCAGCCTCTTAAAGACGTTTTCAGGTCGTGAGAGCCCGAAATCTTGCTTGTTTGTAGGTGACTTAAATACTTATTTTCCACCCTTTAAATTTGCAAATACATTATTTTCCCAAAACAGACAATGGAAAAGTTTTTCTCATTTTGTCTCATAGTTGAGGTCGACCTATGTCCCGGGGGAGGCCTTCATCTTTAAGTGGAGGGAATTTTTCACAATTGTAGCTGACTAAATACTTTTTTCCCACTGTATATACAGTGTCAGGATTCCCAAAAATACATATGAATGGGAAAAATAGTTTTTAATTTTCAGTCTAATGCTAAAATAGGATATGGATATGTTAAGTGGTGAAGTTTCCAAAATTAGGTCTTTTTAGGGGGGTTTCTAAAGTTTTAACAGTTTGTCAGCAAACCTGATTGGTGCCTAAAAATATCCACTGAAAAAAAAATCTAGTAAGTGCTTATCAGATTCTGAGACTTGTGGTTGAGTCACATAGAGCAGTTGGGCCGCATGTGAAATATCTCTAAACGGCAGAATTGGGGGAATCAATATAAAGTTACATTTCCTTGTTACCATCTACTGTATTCCAATAAATTAAGGATTAAGATAGAAAACCTGCAAAAAAGATACATTTTGTCATTTCACCTCTACTTTGCTTTACTTTCCTAAAACGCCAAAAGGGTTAGCAAACTTTCTAAATGCTGTTATGAGTACTTCAAGAGGCGAAATTTTTTATTTTTTTGTCATTTATGGGGGTATCTAACATCAAAGCCACATCAGAACTGGGCTGGTACCTTTAAATGTGTGGAAAAATTTCTTGAAAATGTGAAAAATGCTCTTAATGTGAAGAAAAACAGACCTTTTAAAAATTATGCCAACATGAAGTAGACTTAAAATAGGTCCTAGTTATAAACTGTGTATGCCATAGCTATCTGTCTTATACGCATACATTTTTCAACTTTAACAATGCCAAATTTTTACAATATTTTGACTCATATGGATAGGTACAGATATGAACGAATCTATTCTAATGCAGTGGAATTCGTTAAGAATTTCAGGACAAATTCAATTTTTAGTGAAGCCGAACTTCCTGGCAATTTGTGGCAATCTCCCCCCAAAAAATGGCTGTGAGCACATGGCGTGACATGGGGCAAAGAACTATTGGAGAAATTAAAACACTCAATGCTATGACATGCAGCCAGCCAGCTTCTGTGATTTCACAGCCCTATAAATAGGGCAGCCAAGTTAAATTCTGCCACTTGTCACTGTCTCATGCACAAGCATCTCTATCTAGCTGCACTAGATTGCACTCTGTGCAAAATACTCCCGATTTTAGAGTTACTGGGGTGAAATACCTTTTAAATACACGGGTGTCGTATACACACCTGTTCCTGAACAATCGTTTATTTTGGGATATTTCAATCTGTGGCGAAGAGTTAATTTTTTAAACTTTTTTATGGGAATTTCTGTAAAAGGCCAGTGTTTATATTTTTGCCCGACCCCAAAATCTGAAATCCATCCAGTTAAGTCGTAGGGAACAAGAAGACATGCAAAAAATTCCCCTTTACTTGTCGGCGTTTTGGGTCAAAATCCGTTTCTATTTGGCTTTTGTGTTAATGATGGATTATTTGGGCCGATTTAAACCGGGACCACTGACGGTCAAAGGGGGGGGGGAAAAATGATTGTGGACGGCAAACCACAAATTTCTGCGACATCCCCCTCCCTCTTTCGGTGGTTGGGGTTGGGAAACTTTTAAGTATCGGCATTTAAACCGAAAAAGGTTTTTGTTAATCTGGGGGAATCATTTGATGTAAAAAAGGGTGGCCCTTTTAAAACTATATTTGGATCTTGGGGCCCCCCGCCCCTGTTCTTTTTAGCTGGCACTCATTTAAACCCCGTCAGACTGCATTCCATTAAGTTATTTGGGTCAAAGTTTTTTGAATTTCCCCTTTAACCTTTTGGCCCCTGAAATTTTAAAAAGTTTAAAGTTTAAAAATTTAATTAAAGAAAGTTTGACGGCCCCTTTTAAACTCCTTTTCATGTCAATTTTTAATAAAACCAAAAGCATTTTTTGTTACAAAAAAAATACCTTTCCCAAACCAACCCCCTCCCCTAAAAAAGCCCAAAATTATTTGAAAAAACATTTTTTGGCCCCCAATTTTTTTTTTTCCAAAACAACCCTTTTTTCCGCCCGCCAGGAAAAAGCCTTTTTTTGGGGTTTTTTGGTTTTTTTAAAAAATTCGTTGCCGATTCTGAACAAAATGGGAAATTTTTTGGGGGAAAATTCGGGAATGGCTAATGGGGAAATTTGAGGGCGCTTTTTCTAGGGTGGGGAAAATTTATTAAGAGGTTATTCCTACATAAAGTGATGTCAGATTGTGAAACCAGGGCTCTGATAAAGGCCAAAACTAGTTTCAGCACTAAGGGGATAAGGGTTTTTTGTTTTTAAGGACAGAAAATGGAAAATTTTTTCTTAAATGTGACTAGGTTCTTATTTTACTTTATTTTCCTTTTGTAGATCGATCTTGTTTTGTTTTGAGGGGAGTGTTAATTTGTATGTGGTTTACTGTTTAAATGCTATATTTTGTGGGTCAGTACAGTTTTGCTAATATTCAATGTACCTTATATACTCGAGTATAAGCAGAGTTTTTCAGCACAAAAAATGTGTTGAAAAATCCCCCCTCGGCTTATTCCTGAGTCACTGTCGGCGCTCGGGCGCTGCGATGGCCCGTGCGCCGACAGGGACGCTTCAGCTATATGCGACTCAGGGAGCGCATATAACTGAATCCTGAGTTAGCTGACAGCATCCGGGCACTGCAGTGGCCCAGGCGCTGTCAGCGATTCCTCCCCTGTGTGCGACTCCTCCGGAGCCCCACACAAGAAGTGGGTCCCACTGTTGGGGCAGAGAGCGAGCGCCCCCTGCTCCACAAGTGGACTCCGGGCGGCCGCAGACTCACGGCCGCCCGGAGTTTCCGTCACAGGCAGCGTGTCATTACGCTGCGTGCGCAGCCTGATGACATCACCCGCCTGTGCCGAGAAGACCAAGGAGCGCAACCGGGAGGCCAGACAGCGAGGAGGCGGAGCGGCGAGGGAGATGGCGCAGCGGGGAGCCAGGTAAGTTTTTTTTTTTTTTTTTTTTTTTAAAACGTGCCTATATCTGCCTAGGGGGACCTATACCTGGCTGTAACCTACCTATACCTGGCTGTAACCTACCTATACTTGGCTGTAACCTACCTAGTAGGACTTATACCTGCCTATAGCCTGCCTATGGGGACACATAGCTGCCTATACCTGCGTTAACGACCTTTTACAGCCTATGTGGGACATTAAACTGCCTATACCAGCCTATGGGGACATTAAACTGCCTATAACAGCCTATGGGGAACATTAAACTGCCTATAACAGCCTATGGGGAACATTAAACTGCCTATAACAGCCTATGGGGAACATTAAACTGCCTATGTAATTTTATTGGTATCTATTTTTATTTTTAAAATTCACCTGTAGCTGCCGCGTTTTCCACCCTAGGCTTATACTCGAGTCAATAAGCTTTCCCGGTTTTTGTGGCAAAAGTAGGTGCCTCAGCTTGTACTCGGGTCGGCTTATACTAGAGTATATACGGTATATACTTTTATTATGTTTTACTACTTACAAGAATGATTTTTCTTTCTTTGCAAATCCGTTTTCTGAGACCTATACATTTATTTTATTTCTGTCATTGGAGCTGTGTGATGGATAATTTGTTGCAGGCTGAATCATTTTCATTTATACATATTTTTGGTTTAGTCAACTTTTTGATAACCATTTCTTTTGTTTAACAGGGTGACCAGTATCTGCAAATCTGATGTTGGGTATTTTTTATCATATTAAGCATGTGGGATAATGTGACAGTGTATTAGTTTTGGCATTTACAGATGTGGTAATACCAATTAATATGAAGAAGCTGCTGATCTACATTATTTAGCCCGTTATAAGCTGTAATCAAAGCTGATTACAGTGCATGGGAAAAGGAAGGCATACCCCTCTGATAATGTCACAAAGATATTTGATTTGACCCATATCAGAAATGGATAAACAGTCCATACTCTATTGAAACATCATAGGACTGTCTACAAAACAAAATACATACAGTACTGGTTTTACAGAAGATCTTATGCAAGCATGTTTACCTAAAAACTCAACTGCAGGAATTTTCAGAGGAAGGAACACATACTGTTGGGTCCGTAGCACCACGGCAGGATCTTTGAGGAGTTAAAGACCTCCAGTATTTTGTACCAGAGCATAACTCTTTGGATCCACATGGACTTGTTCACATGGCTCTTGTATACACCAACTTCACACATAATAATGTATTATTTAATATAGTGTTACATTTTAGACAATATCATATTTTTGAAGCATAAGACACAATTTTTTTTTCAAGACAACCATGCCTTGTCTAGTTCAAATACCAGGTAAGAGAAGCAATTGACAGACAAACACATGACTGTACATGGTAGATATGGTATGCACTTTTCATGGGGCATCACTAGAAAATACATGACAGACACTTTAACTGCAACTTTTGTCACATTATGATATACTGCCCTGTACAGTGTTAATTGTATTCATGTTAGGTCGCTCTCTATCTATGGTCACCTGGGCAGGGCTGACAGCAAGAGCAACTGAGGAGCACAGAATGTGGGTACCAGTACTCTTTACTTCTGTGCTCCTCTTGTGCATAATGTTCTGTTTTATCAATGAGTTCCCCCTGTAAGTGTCGTGTGGTTCAACCAAAAACAAATGGTGTCATTCATTATGAATTATGGGATTCTGTTGATTTGCTGTACTCAAAGCACTAAGTTTCCGAACTATCTTGCATCCGCAGTACTTTAAGCATCTATAGGTTTCAGCCATAAAATATTAGCCCTTGGGTTGTAAGTGGAGATGGGTAAATTTTTTTCCTTACTTGAGCTTTGCAATGCGCAATCCGGGTTGCAATTGGTCTGCCATCCTTGTCAGCATTAAGGACATGTCCACACGGCAAGGGTTTGCGGTCTGTTTTTC
This sequence comes from Phyllomedusa bahiana, assembly GCA_025379985.1. Taxonomy (NCBI): domain Eukaryota; kingdom Metazoa; phylum Chordata; class Amphibia; order Anura; family Hylidae; genus Phyllomedusa; species Phyllomedusa bahiana. The sequence goes on along the minus strand of JAODAL010006888.1, from coordinate 106,276 downwards.
AGCGGGTTTGTGGTTTTTCAGACCGCCTGAAAAATCGGCCGAAAATGAGCACAATGGTGCTCTATGGAAAACCCGTGGAGCAGTCCCCACTGCACGGGTTTTCCGTCCGGTGGTTTTTCTGCCCTGTGGTCCGGCCGCAAAAAATTTTGGAGGCACAATCTTCCGTCCGGTTTCCAGACGGAGTCTGTACTTCTCAATGTGAAGGGGGAGGGCTTTTCTCCGCTCATCACGGAGGTATTTGTCCTGTGCCATGAGAACGCGCCCATAAGTGTGTAGAATGAGATTGGAGCAAGTTTCCCTCAGTTTTACAGGGCAACAAGTTTTACTTTCACTTTGTAACTCAGGAGATCCTTATCAATCTGGAAGATGCCAACTGTGCAGGGGGAGCTGAGGACATAGCTGTTTGTATAGGGTCATCTGAGTCTCACTACATACAGTACAGCAGGCACAGCACACTAAGGCTGTCTACACTGCAGTAAACAAAACTACCTGAAAGCCAAATACTAAAAACTGCGTTTACCATCCACTGCCTGTCAGCTGAAAAAAAGGCAGTTTATTGTTGCAATTTTTTGGCGTGGTTTTTACCCGTGTTTTTTGCTGGTCTATAAGTCTGGTTATCAATGTATGCATAAATTAAGCCATTGGATGTAACTCCACCCTAGAAAAGGGATGGAAAGCAGATTATTGCATTTATATGGAATCTTGTATTTGAATTTTGGCACTAGTAAAATTATGTAGCCAAAAGTACTTTTTTTTTTTTTTTTTATGGATTTTGGCGCAAATATCATTATTTTTACAGATTTTGGCACTAATAAAGTTGTCACTTTTTCCACTAAAAATCTGTTTTCTTACGGATTTTGGCACTACAATACTTATTTATATTTTTTATTTATTTTTTTACTGATTTTGGCGCTAATAGAGTTCTCACTTTTGTCGATAAAAATACAGGTTTTACTGATTTTGCCGCTAATAAATAAATCACGCTTTTGTCAATAAAAATACATTTTTTTAATGGATTTTGGCGCTTCTGTTATCTTGCTTTTGCTGCTAAAAATCAGTCTTTTTATGGATTTTGGCTCTAATAAATTTGTCTCCTAAATCTGTAAGAAAAATTTTTAGCGACAAAAGCGAGATCTTTAAAAGAGCCAAAATCCGTAAAGAAAGTATTTGTCAAACGTATTTTTAGCGACAATAGCAAGATAACTTTATTTTTGCGGATTTTGGTGCTAAAATCCATAAATGCGTATTTTTGTCAACAAAAGCAAGATAAATTTATTGGCGTCAAAATCTGTAAAGAATTTTAGTGCCAAAATCCTTAAATTATTTTTAGCGACAAAAGCAAGATAAGTTTAATGGGGTCAAAATCCATAAAAACAGTATTTTAGCATAAAAACGTATTTTTAGCTACAAAAGGGAGATCACTTTAATAGCGCCAAAATCCGTAAAAAAACATTTAGCGTCATTAGAGCAAAAATCTCGAATTGCGCAAAAAAAGTTAACGACAAAAACATGATCACTTTATAACAAACATTACGAACGAGGACATATCAAACACTTGTATGCAGAATTGAAAAAAGTATAAACTGTAACACCCACTATAGGAGGGACTAATCTCCTGGTTGGGTTTTCATTGTAAAATCACGGCAAAAAACATCTTCCGCTTTCCATAGACTCCTGTAGTAAATTTCCTGCCCTCCTCTGGCGTTTTTTTACAACATGTTACAAAAGACGTATTACAATGCTGCTGCTGTGCACATGATGAGGATTTACAGGCTCCCTCCCCCCTTCCCCCCCCCCCCCCCCCTGCATTGTGGACTCTCCCAGCTCAGGAGCCTACAGCTGTCATCAGTCATCCATCAAGCTGTCATATGTCGACTTGGCCGGACTTCAGAGCGGTCTTAAAAGGCCAGCGCTTTTTTTTTTAAAAACTGAAATACAGGTGGAATGCTTTGGTTTTCCTCATGAAGCTTATTTGAGAAAGTGTTTGTATTTTAGTCTCCTGTTGCTTCATGAGGTTTGTCTGAAGGTGATGGGTACTCTTTAAGCTAAACACCTGGAAAGTAGTTAAAGACCAGAACTTTTTTTTTTTAGTATTTGCCTCCTTGCATGTCAACAGTTGTAACTTTTTTTTTTTTTTTCAGTGATGCAGTTGTATGAGGCCTTTTTTTTATTTGAGACAAGTTGTACTTTGAGGGAATAGTTTAAGTTCACTTTTTCAGTTTACATCCACATTTGTTACATTAATTCTACAGGTTATTACGGTAGTGTGGATAAGTAATGTGTAGGTTTGTTTTGTGTCATGTATGCACAATTTTTTATTATATATTATTGTTTAACTTTTTTGTAAATCCCATGAAGGAATAAGTGTTTTTTTTTTTTTCTTACAATTAGTACTGTATTAGCATATTCATATATGCTAATACAAAATCTGTGTCAGTCTGACACAGGCAGTGATCAAGGCATGAAACAGTCTGCCCTGATCACTGGCTTGTTACAGACAACCCTGGGGCTACTCTAGGTCCCCAGGGCTGACTGCAGCCGTTTCCCAGGCTGTCGGGTCACTGGGTGTCCCAATCACCTGACAGAGCAGGGAAACCCTTAGATTGCACTGCAATGACTAACTGTGGCAATAAAAGGGTTAAAGCATCGGGGAGCGGAGGTTTCCCCGCTCCCTTGTGCTTAGCGGAGCTTTGCTAGGAACAGGGCAGTGTAGTACAGCCCCATTCTCAGCGCTGCTGTGGCACTGGGTTCTGAAAACTGACTGCAGTGACGCCAAGACGTCGCTGCAGACAAATGATCTGAAATGCCCGACGCCAAGAGGCAGTGGACGGTCGTTAAGGAGTTTATGTTAATATGGGTTTACGGAAAACATAAGCATTTGTTTTATGTTCTTCTACTGAGTGACAAAATTGGTCAGTTAGGTAAAATACTAGTGAACACACTTAACCCTACAGGGTCTTGCTTTAGTACATATTTCACATTTATATACTTAGAGCTGCATAATGGTGCTTCCATAATAGAGAATTTTATACTGTACCTTCAGGTTTGGCTTGCGTGTCCAACCTATATGTACAGCAGGTTTGCGCTTAGATAATATGGCACAGGCTCTAGTAAACGATGCAAGAAAAAAAATTCCCATTGTCAGAATAATTTTTTTGCTTTTTTTGGGTTGCCTCAGCTCAGACAATATTTTTTTATAAAAATGTTAGACAATTGTATCTATCCAAAAATGGTACTAATAACTATAGGTTGCCAAGACAAAAATTATCTTCTGACAGAAAAGTAAAAAAGCTAAGTATAAAATATGGTCAAAGTAAATTTTTCAAGTATTTGGGTGTTAAAACTAGTAGACCATAAAAACTGCATTTCTATGTATGTTATTGCTTTTTACCTTTTTTTGCACTTGTTTCTCCCTCCCCACCCCACCCCCCCATATTCCTCCCAATAAATTTATTCTGGGTCTTCTCGATCTGATAATCTAAATGGCAGGACTTCAAAATCTAACTCATCCCTCCTAAAAACAATTACTTGGTTTCTGTTTTGACCTACCTTTATAAAAGGAGAGAAGCAAAAAATGAAGACAAATCCCTCTTAAGGTGTTATATACTATAGGTTAGATAAAATAGCATTAGTGAGTCCTATTTACACGTAAGAATTATAAATTAAATGATTGTGTAGTAAAAACACTACTACTGTACTGTAAATAAGTTCTCCATTTAAATTATCAAACTCCTCACTGAAAATGATCACTTCATTGCACTGTTGCATATAATTACTATTCTGACTACAATCGGTTCTTTATGAATGAGCTAATCCAGCTCAGAAACATGTCATTTTACGTTATGAGTTAATTAACTACTTTTAATTACGAAATTTTCTTTAATATGTAAGTGCGGGTTGTAGAAATCACCTTTTATTATCCTGCTATTTTGTAGAACTGACATAAAACTCATAGGAGAAATGATATGAGATACAATTGAGAAAACTTTTCAAAACCTTTTTCCATTGTGTTTAAATAAATATTTAACCCCATATTGTTTATTACCAAGGATCTAAGCCACATATCTTTAATGTGCAGAATATCTGTATCTCTATATATAAATAACTATGGAAAAAAACTTCCGCAGCACTCATAAGGATAAAGTAAAAAAACGTGAACCCTTTATTCCCACATATCACAAGACGACGTTTCGGCTCCCTCACAGAATATCCGTTTCATCACAAAGACCTCTCAAAGGAATTTTATTCTTAATTTGAATATTACTAAAATGTAATTTTATACTGACATTTGTTTTTACTCTCAAAACAGAACACAATTTTGTTTTAAATACCTTTTTAATATATAAATACACATGATAAATAACATTCATGCGCTTCCAGGAAATGCTTCAACAGTCATTTTTTGGATTGAGTCTCCTTGGCTTTTTAAGAGCACTCATGTTTTGAAGCGCTGCTCCATTTGAATGCTCTTCATCTGTAAGCTCTTCCTCATCAGAAAGGTCCTCAGTCTGTTTTCTTTAATTCTGTCTGTTTTCTTATATGCTACAAACATAAGCTTTTAAATGCTCTGGCAGAAGTCTTGGTCTCCTCTTAAATGCCCCTATACGTAGGTCAGTGAGGCAAAGCCACTCTCCGACACTTTCTTTGTCTGGGATCACATCAGACAATATGACCAGACGATATGACACTTCCATATAGTCTTTGTCTCTTGAACTCCCTGAACATGCAGATAGCATTGCATCATCTAGGTGTTCCCCCAAAAAATATCTGGAGAGAAAAATATTTGAAATAAGGGCCACATATACAAAAAAAAAAATCAGACACATTAAATATGAAAAAATAAGCCTGGATATAGACTTTAGGAAACCTCTCTTCAACCAGAGATTATCAAAAATTATACCTAATATACATGTACATATAATGTACAGAGCTACAAAATATTTTAACAATAATTAAACTAATTTCAATCAAACTATGCAGTAGGTTTGACTGATTAAGTGCTTCCCTAGATGTGATATGAGTAAAAGGGAAAAAAAACCATCAGATCTGGAGCTCTGTATGTATAAAATGTTTTACATTACAATAAACAAACCACAGAGTTAAGAGGCACAGAAGTGGATAAATACTCAGAAGTTAAGCTTATAATATACTACAAAGTTCCACAATTAGTAATTGCCTGTTATGCATTATACTATTTTTAATGGCTATGGTCTATTTTGTACATGCAAATCGCACATTTCACCATCTCCCCATTGTGAACATTTAGCTTTCTTGGACTCAAAGTTTAAATTTTATTTTGAAAAATTAAATACCTTCTTGGAATTGAAATAAAACAAATACAATTGAAATTTGATTATCCAGGCTTAAAAGGCCATTTGTTATATATTTCAGTATTTCCTTCCATGCTGTACACCTCTTTAATGGCTATACATGTTTTCCTTAGACTTTTGCCTTTTGCTCCTTGTGCATAAAAATATACATCAATTGGACATAACATTAGGACACGGGATGTAAATCATCAATTGTCTTATTACAATGGCACTTGTCAGGAGATCAGATCTATTGGGAAGCAAGTGAACATAAGGTGCTTGAAGTTCATGTGTTTGAAGGAAAATAAATGGGTATGCATAAATATTTAAGTGACTTTGATAAGGGGCAAATAAACACCCAGCTGACTGGGTCTGAGCATTTATTCTTTTTTTTTTTTTTGCATCATCTAGAAGTAACTGGCTTGGTTGTAAGCCATTTAATTTCAGGGTTTTCTAACATTATAATGCGCAGAGGATTCAATGACTGTGCTTAACACCATTAAATATTATTTCTAGCGTTATACATAGTGATGGGATTATATTGTAACTTTAAATCATAAACAATGGGTTGATTTAATTAACATGATTTTAAAATACAGACCTATAAATGCACTCAACCATTAGCCTGGATCTAGAGCTACTTAATCCCATTAGGCAAAAGTTTCTCCTGTGTTCTCTCCAAGTTAGGAAACTAAGATATTATGTGGATTCAGGAGTTGTGAATGCAGGCAAGTGCAGTATCTAAATCATTGACCAACAAATTATAGTTAGAGATGGGCGAATCGATTCTAACGAAGTGGAATTCGTTTAGAATTTCAGCAAAACTTCGGTTCGGAACGAAGTCGAACTTTGGGGTACTTCGGGTGAACGAAGTGTGCTTTTGATTGATAAAATGGCTGCGAGCACATGGCGCTACATGGGCCAAAGCACTCTGGGAGGAAGAAGGGCATAGCCTGCATGACATGTGCAGAGGTGAAGCCAATCAGAGATCGGCGAGATTCTGTGACGTCACCGCACTATACAAGTCCGGGCGCGACGCCGGGTGCTCACACTCCTCTCAGTGTGCTCATCAGGGAAGGTGCTGCCGCGGCTGATAGCTCTTACTGAAGAATTGATTTTTATATAGCGATTTCTGTGGGGTGTCTCAGCTTGTCTCATGTTCTATTTCTAATTTTTTGGGGTATTGGATCTGAAATCCAGTGTGCGTCCACTGCAGCTGCATATACATTCAATATCCAAGTGGGATCTAAGCCAGTTCCTGTTGTATTCATTTAAAGAAACAGCGTTTTTACAATACAAATACCACTTCATTTTTGGCTGCTCAATTCTATTGCGCAATTTACATCCAGGGGTTAATTAAGTGTTTTGCTGGTGTGCTGACAAAAATAAACCGTCTATTTCAACGCCAAAATATATACATTTTTCCTGTAGCCTAATTCATGTCCGAAGGTTAATGAAGCCTGTTTGTGTGTTTTACTAAATGTATGTGTCGTTTAAAAACACTGTGCTTTTACAAGTAAATTTTTCCTGGCCATTTGTTGAGCGCAATTTATATCCAAGGGTTACCCAAGCTTGTTACTGGGTTCATTTGGAGTCAAAAACAGGGTGTATATCATATACAGATATCATCATCAAACAGTGTCTGTACATTTTAGAACAAACAGTATGTCAGACAGAGGTGGCAGGCTCAGCACCTGCGAGTGGCAGTGGCACAAACATTCCTGGAACAGGCCCAGGTCGCAGCACAGCAAGGGGACGTCACAGCAGGGGTCACTCGGTGAGGCCACAACTGCCGCTGTCATCTAGCGGCCGTGTGTTGTTCAGCAACCCAAGGGTTCTTGATTGGTTGACTAGGTTATCCACTTCCTCCCAGATGACATCTGACAACCCCAGCCAAGAGTCGGTGGGAACCTCAGACACAACCATTAGTTTGCATGGCCCGGGAGCGGGTCAGCGGCCCTCGCCTGTCCTCAGCCCGCCTCTGTCCCATCCGGTTCCCTCAGCCAGAGATCTATGTGGTCTGGGCTCAGCGCCACTATATAGCGAGGATGAACAATTTGAGGAGGGCAGTCAGCAGCTACTTGGCAGCGAAGAAATGGGGCCAATATCGCCTGCTTCTTGCAGTAGGCGGCAAAGTATAGATGTGGAGAGTGGCATGGGAGGTCATGTTGTGAGAGGTCAGCCTCGGCATACCAAGACCAGTGATGAGGACAGCAGTGACGATGAAACACAAATAGATGATGTAGCCGACCGCACTTGGGAGCCGGGTGAGGCAAGGGCTTCATCTTCAGGAGAAGAGGGCGTCAGCTTGCGCGTGAGGCAGCGGCGCAGCCAGCAAGTGGGTTGTGTGGCCGTGAGTAAGCAGGATAGCAGCAGTGTGAGGTCGGGAGCCAAGCGGCCACGCAGGTCGCAGGTCCAAGAAAGTAGCAGCACAGGGGCTCAGCGAGGCAGCGGCAGCGGCAGCAGTAGTCACTCAGTGAGGAGCATTGGCGGTAAAATCAGCTACTCGGCGGTGTGGCAGTTCTTTGCTAAGACACCGGAGGAGCCGACTATGGGTATATGTAGAATCTGTGGGCAGAAAGTGAAGTGTGGCCAGGGAGCTAACGTTGGCACCACGGCCCTGCGTCAACACATGCAGCGTCACCATCCGGTGGCCTGGGAGAAACGTGGCTCAGATGTGGTGGTCCATCCTGCCGCCGCAGCAGCACCCAGTGGCACGCATGCCATTGCAGCCAGTCAAGGCTCCACCACCTCTGCAGAAGGGAGCTGTTTCTCTTTGACATCTCCCGGTCCAGATGCTCCTGCTCCTCGCTACTCATGGCGCCAGCAGTCATTCAGCGAGGCGATTGCAAGGAGACAACAGTATGTGTCCAACCATCCTAAGGTGCAGCAGCTGACCGTGCTCCTGTCCAAGTTGTTGGTACTGCAGTCCCCCTTCCACCCCCCTCCCCCCTTTCCAAATGGTGGACTCTGCACCATTCAGAGAACTAATGGCTTGTGCTGAGATGGAGAGTTCCAAGCCATAATTTCTTTTCCAAAAAGGCAGTACCAGCACTTCATAAATATGTAGAACAGAAGGTGGGTCAGTCCTTGAGCTTATCGGTTTGTTCCAAGGTGCACGGCAGCGCGGACATCTGGAGCTGTAACTATGGTCAGGGCCAGTACATGTCCTTTACGGCCCACTGGGTGAATGTGCTTCCAGCCCAGGCACACCAACAACTTGGACAGGAGACGCCGCTTTCTCCTACCCCTTGTCAAACTGCAGCACCTGCGCCAATGTCCGCCTCCTCCTCCACCACCATCTCAGCCTCCATAAGTACTGCTTCATCATACCACATGTGTAGGGCACAGCGGTGTCATGCAGTTCTACACGTGGCTTGCCTCTGCGAACAAAGTCACACAGGGGAGGAACTGCTGAGTCATGCAGCAAGAAATTGATGTGTGGCTTTCTCCACCAACTGCTAATCGAAACCATGGTGACGGACAATGGGAGGAACATGGTGTCCGCGCTGCACCGAAGAGGGATGGTCCATGCGCCCTGCATGGCGCACGTGTTCAATCTGGTTGTGAAAAGGTTCCTGAAGTCTTCCACCGATCTTCAGAACATTCTGAAAATGGCCAGGAAACTGTGCATGCTCTTTATCCATTCGTACAAAGCCAGGAACACCCTCCTCGAGTTGCAGCGGCAGAACGGCCTCCCCCAACACACTCTGATATGCGATGTTTCCACCCGCTGGAATTCCAGCCTGCACATGTTGGACCGACTGTATGAACAGAGAAAGGCAATTAACGATTTTTTGATGATCCAGGCAGACAGAAGTACTCCCCTGTGTAACTTTGATGTCAGCCAGTGGCAGCTCATGCGTGACACCTGCCATTTGTTGAGGCCATTCGAGGAGGCGACGTTATTTGTCAGTCGCCAGGACTATGGGATGAATAACATCATTCCACTGCTTCATGTCCTGGAACAGATGCTGAAAAATCTGTCTGGGCAGGGGACTGGAGACGTGGCGACTACATCTCGTGGCCACATGAGTCCGTTGGGGACAAATGGAGGAGGATGAGGACATTGGAGCAGAAGCATTGTCTGGTGAAATGAGTGGATTTTCTACCCAGGTGACGAGAGGAGGAGCAGGAGCAGCTGGAGGAGGTGGATGGAGATGAGGAAGACGAGGCAGATGACCCCCAAGCACCGTGGCAGTATACAGTGGAAATGGAGGCAGGGAGCCCCTCGGAGTCACTTGTGCAGATGGCCCGCAGCATGCTTATTTGCCTGGCTAGTGACAGCCGAATAGTCAGCATCCGGCAGAAGGATGACTTCTGGCTCTCCACCCTATTGGACCCTCGCTACCGGTCCAAAATGGGAGCCTTTTTCCCAGCTATTGAGAGGGAGTACAAACTCAAATACTATAGGGAAATCCTCCGTAGTCAGTTGGCCGCTGCCTATGTGCGGCATCGTCCCTCCTCTGACAGGTCTGACCGGGGCCTTCCGGCGCGCACACGTACTCCTGCCGTGGCTGCAGGGGGAAGGTGGGGGGGTAGGAGCAGTACCAGCTCAATCCGCAGCAACCTACGTCGGGAGGCACTAATGAGCTGCTTCCTTCACCCGCCGCGGGAGGAGGTTAGTCGCCAGCAGCAGCAGGACCTGGAGCATTCCCTGAACTAACAGGTGGTGGCCTACTTGGACAGCACTCTCCAACCACAGTTATAAGATCCGCTGGACTACTGGGCAGCCAAAGTGGATGTGTGGCCACAACTTGCCGAGTTTGCAGTGGAGAAGCTATCCTGCCCGGCCAGTAGTGTGGCATCAGAGCGGGGGTTCAGTGCGGCGGGGGCCAGCATTAACCCAAGGAGAACCCGCTTGTCCAAGGGAAATGTGGAACGACTGACCTTTGTCAAGATGAATCAGGCGTGGATCGGCCAGGATTTCCACACACCAATGCCTTAGGCGTCAGTCTGGGTTCAAACTACCTGCCTCAGCCACTATTCTGATGCAGCCACCCGCCTGATTCCACACATCTGCTGCCAGTTTCTCCATCTGCCTACCACCATCTTTACCAGGGACTGGTATTGCCACCTACCTCAACACTGTCATTGTGCCACTCTATGACCTCATGCTGCTGCTGTTGCTGCTGCGGTCATCTCCACACTGTCTCATTGTGCCACTCTCTGACATGCTGTTGCTCCTGCCACAGTCACCTCAAATCTGTCATTGTGCCACTCTGTGGCCTACTCCTTTTGCCACTCCCGAATTCATTTGCCACTGTTGACCCTGCCTGTTGTGACCTCCACGCTGTGTGATTGTGCCACTCTGTGGCCTAATACTGTTTTGCCGCCTCCAGAATGTCATTGTGCCACTGCCTGATCTCATACTGCTGCCGCCGTGACCTCCACACTCTGTCACTAATGTTGCCACCTGAGCTCTCAGCTTGTTTTTTTTCCAGCGCTCGCTGGCCTGACTTGATCCGGCTACAGTCCCGCTTCAGTTTTTTGGTTAGTTTTGCCCTCTTAAGTGCCCAGGGAATTTTATAGTGAAGTGATTCTAAAAGCGGCAGCAGTCATCTGCGTGTCATAATAAAACACAACATTGTATGAAGACTAAACCAATCTCCCTCTACATATTTAAGCATGGCACAACATTCTACAGCACCCTGCAGGCTCTGTGCAGCCTGGACATAGCTGCTTTTTAACGCGATTCGTGCCGAAGAAATTCGGAACGAAACGAATTTTGTCGGAACATTCGGCGAAGTGACCGAATCGACTTTGAGAAATTCGCTCATCTCTAATTATAGTATATTTTAAACAGAAGCTACATTTGGTTTAGGCATGGAAGATCAAACTACAATTGTGCCACTTTAGAAATATTTGGTTTGAATAAGATAGTCCTAGAAAGCGAAATGTGCCATCAAGATGGGACGTAACTTCAATCCTGCTACATGCATTGAATTGAACATGGCCAAAAATATCCATCAATCCAGAATTCAATTCCTACTAGTAAATATTTAAACATGGAAAGATTATTTTGGGACGCATTTCGCCACATATTGAGAGCATACTGCGCTCTAATATGGGTGAAATGTGCCCCAATCATTACGGTAACTATGTATTATGCCTCCTCTCCCCACGTATACAATACGATCATATTGTAGGCACGGTGAGAATTGACATGTTTGTTCATGGCGCTTACGTGCCGCGAGTAATGAGTCTATGGGGCCGGCGGGCTGCCGGCACCCCTGCATCAAAGGAGTACGTGCCGATCGGTGCGAGCTCCCGAACACCTGACGTAATTGCGGGGTATACTGTACGCCCTGCAATTAGCCATGTGAACATAGCCTAAGAGCAAGCATTTAACATATTTGAATATTACTAAAATGTAATTTTATATTCTGACATTTTGTTTTTACACTCAAAACAGAACACAATTTAAAAAAAAAATAAAAATGTAATCTATAAATACACATGATAAATTAAGAACATTCATTATTTTCCAGGAAACGCTTCAACAGTATTTTTTGGGATGAGTAGGTGTTAGTAATTTTGGGTTCAGATTCCTTGGCTTTTTAAGACCACTTATATATTGAAGCGCTACTTCCTTTGAATGCTCTTCATCAGTAAGCTCTTCCTCATCAGAAAGGTCCTCAGTCTGTTTTCTTTAATTCTTTGTCCGTTTTCTTATGCTACAAACATATGTAAGTTTTTAAATACTCTGGCAGAAGTCTTGGTCTCATCTTCAATGCCCCCATATGTAGAAGGCCAGTGAGGCAAATCCACTCTCCCCCACTTTGTCTGGGATCACATCAGACAATATGACCGGGTGATATGACACTTCCATATAGTCTTTGTCTCTTGAACTCCCTGAACATGCAGATAATGTTGCATCATCTAGGAGTTCCCCAAAAAATATCTGGAGAGAAAAAAATATTTGAAAAAAGGACCTCAAATCAATTTGTTTACAGTCAAACCAGCTATTCCTAGGTGATGGCAAAATAAAAATACTCAGACCCAGTCAGCTTGGTATTTCTATTTTCCACTTTTCAAAGTCAGTTAAATATTTATGCATGCATTTATTTCCTTCAAACACAGGAACTTCAAGAAACTTATGTTCACTTGCTGCCCAATAGATCTGATCTTCTGACAGGCGCCAGTGTAGTAAGACCATGATTTACATCCCGTTTATTAAGGTTATGTCCAATTGATGTGTATTTTTATGTACAAGGAGCAAATGCAAAAGTCTGAAGAAAACATAATGTACAGCCATTAAAGAGGTGTACAGCATGGAAGGTGTTACTGAAATATATAACAAATGGCCTGTTAAGCCGGACTGATCAAATTTCAATTGTATGTTTTATTTCAATTCCAAGCAGGTATTTAATTTTTCTAAATAAAATTTAACTTGGAGTCCAAGAAAGCTAAATGTTCACAATGGGGAAATGGTGAAATGTGACTTGCATGTACAAAACAGACCATAACCATTAAAAATAGTATAATGTATACAAGGCAATTACTAGTTGTGGAACTTTGTAGTATTTTATAAGCTTAACATTTGAGTATTTATCCACTTCTATGCCTCTTAAGTCGGTGGTTTGTTGTAATGTAAAACATATATATTTTAAACATGCATAAATACATAGAGAGCTCCAGATCTTAGGTTTTTTTTTTTCCCCTTTACTCGGATCTTATCTAGGGAACCACTAAATTAGTCAAACCTAATGGATGAAGAAGTGAATGGATATAGATAACACTACCTCAACAGTTATTGGACCATATAAACAGTGCAGCTGTCTTTTATAAAAAAAAAAAAAAATCTGCCAAAGTTAACCTTAAAGCTATTTTCACTGTAGTTCTCCCAGAACAACTAAAACTCCACAATTTGCTATTCTAGAAACAGTTAAACCACAATTTCTGCCTACTTTCAGTAAAATAAAATAATTTTGTTTATTTGTTTGCTGTATTCACAGCCAGATTCCATTCTCACATGCAGCATTTACAATGTACAATTTTGATAAATGAAATATAAATCTTCTGACCAATAAGGCGAATGGTAATGGAATGCTTAGTACTAGGAATTCAATGATTACTGCCGACTAGACAGTCTTGCTTCTCAGTAGGATAGTGTAGCATTCAACAGCAAGTATGAATGTTTTTCCCAGCATTTTATAAATGTCCGGTTGTGAGACAAATTTGTCTCAAAGTTTCTATACCAAATTGTCTCGGCCTCACCACTTTGAAAATGACATGGATTAGTGAACTGTATTTGCATTGTCAAGATATATTCATAAATGTGTCTAATCTTCCAAAATGTGGCACAACACACCCCCTAAGAATTCGTCAGGCACAAGTGTCGATGTCAAATGTGTACTTTTTATTGGTGCAAAAATATTGGTCCTAGCTTGCAACAGTTTTAGCAGTATTTTATGTCACACATTACACCAGAAAACTGGCGCAGCTCATTTCATACATGTCCGCCTATATTTTTTTTATTAAGGTTAAAAGATAATAAACTAAATCACAGATTTGATTTCACCATTACGATAAAGACCTGGTCTATGAATCTTTTACTTCATTTCAGTTGATTAAACAGTTTTTTTTTCGAATATTTTATTTATATGTCTCTGCATACACTAAATTACACACATGATAATCTGGTATGTTGTATAGTGTGTTAAGAAAAATAAGAAACCTTTTCAGTAGGATAAAAGTATGCTAAAAAGATCATTAAATCCAGGTACTAAGTAAATAGTCATGTGTGCAAATGATTATTCTCAATTAACAAAAGACTGTACAAGGTGGAACTGCTGTCCCCGGCTTTTCAGAGCATCAGCAGAAAGTGCATTCTAGACACTTTTACTACATGTGACAATAGTTGTAGCCAGACACAAAACCACCCTGTATTGGGGTTGGTCAGTCCCCTCTATCCATTGTCACCTCAGAAGGGGCAGCTAAGAGCACAGAATCCGGAGCCGTTTCTGTTTACCTTTTGTGACTCATGTTCTGGTTCCTACCCTATATCATACAATATAATCCACACTTCCAGCCCTCTAGCATAGCCTAAACATTTTTTTATTCATGTTCTGTTACCAATGAGGTCTTCTCGTCAAAAGGCAAGTGGTGCATTTTACCCTGTAGCACAGGAATTATTTGACATTTGTACTCCCAGTACGCTTAATTTAACTAGTATTAGTTCTGCTCTATGTATTTAGGTTATGAAATGTTAGCAACAAGGTTGTAAATAGAGATGGCCAATTTTCTGACTGACTTGAGTTATGCAATTCACCAATCGGCTTCAATTTATTGGTCATGAAGATGTATCGAGTTTGAGATGTGCTTTTGATAAAATTAACTATTGTGGCACTGCTGCTATATCATTCATAGTGACAGCAACAGGGCCCACAGTATCACTGAAGCCCAGGCCAGAAACACAACATCCCACACTAGTCATTAGGGATGAGCGGTTGTTTCAACAATCATTATCGAGTCAATATCGGTAATTATCATGTCGATAATCGATAAGATTATCGCCGATGACCATTAAAGTCTATGGGAGGAACAGCTTCATTCTTACACCCAAACAGGTCAGGAGAAGCTGGAATTAACATCCACAACAGGAAACTGGATGTGTGCTACATCTTAGTAAAAACAATTAGGTTATAAAAGTCACAGAAAAAAAAATCATAGGCTAAAATAATTCATTATGTTAAACGGCTAACTGAAAACATGAGCACAGCATAGCCACAGCAGGTACAGCGGTAGCAGCTGAAAAGGGGCCCCTTTCACACAAAACAAGACACCGGTATTTGAAATGGTAACTGGCAGGAGACCCCAATCACTTTTTGCACCAGGGACCAACATCTCGTCACATATGTGGTGGCAGCAAGAGTGTCCCAACTGGGAACATGGCAGTTCAGCTGGCAGGGCCCTAGGGGGTCCTGTTAGTCATCAAGCCCTGTCTCATTCCTGCATTCTACTGTCAATTTGTGTGGGTGCAACGAAATTGTTCACTTTTGATTTGGAACGTGTATCAAGGAGAGTAGACACTCAGTTAATTTTGATGGCCTTGAAGCGTGGGAAATATGCTTTTTTCAATAAGACCTTTACTATTGGTTTCTTTTACAGTGACATGACCCCAAAACCAGCAAAGATGTCCTTGATGGACCCTCAGAATACAAAGTGCCAGAAGAAACAAGCATTTGAAACACTATTTTAGTAAAATAGACATTGACTATCCCTGTCCTTTAATGCAGCATGAACCCAAAATCCACACAGATGCTCTTATGGACTCAGATTAAAAAGTGCAGGAAGAAAGTAGTATTTGAACCAGTATTTTAGTGAAGTGGATATTAACACTCCATGTCCTGTACCGCAGCATGACCCTCAAACCTGCATGATCCACAGATTAAAAACATGTTTGAATAGTCTTCTGTCTGAACTTGGCACATTCTGCACCAGACACAGTACTTTTGAAGGTGCCAAAACATGTTATGCAAGGCATACCACACGCCAGATTTATGAACCCACATACCACATTTTCATAAATTCAGGTGCATTCTACCATTATCTGGTTGTTACGCACAGAAAAAATGTAACATGTTCAGACTTATGAAGTTGGGCGGATATTCAACGTACATTGACAGTGTCCATTTTAGATTTCCTTTCAAATATCCATTAAATTTTAACAGATGTAACACTCGGGGCGCTGTGCTTTTTCAAGTTGGAAAAAAACATACATTAAGGTATACTTTTTTTTTATACTGTATGGAAATTGTATACTAGAAATGCATAAGTTTGTATCAATCATAAAAAATAAACAAACCTACCCAATCACATTGCAAAAAGGAAAGTGACAGCCAATAGAAAAATTAGTAAAAAAAAAATTGGATGTCAAATGTCTGCTCAAATTTGGCTTACGTTTAGTCTTAAGGTGCGTGTTTTGATGTATGGTAAAACTCAGTGTGCACTAATACTAAACTACTGTATTGTTTGAGTGCATGGCTTAGAAGGGAAAAGGCAATGCTTGGCTTTTGGAGCATAGATTTTGCTAGAATAGTTTTCGGTTTCCATGCCCCAGTTGTAGGGCCCGCAGGGTACTAATACAGTGAAAATACAACCAGAGGTGATCTTATTTTGGAAATTACACCTTGAAGGTATTCTAGGGGTATAGTTAGGAGTGCTCTCTTGTTCCGAACACAGAACAAAGGTATTGGCTGTAATTAAGAGTTGTCAACTGCTGTGTATGGAGTAGTTTCAGCTTCTGAGACCACTCAATACATACTTTGACATTATGATGTACATGTATATCATAAGGAGTAAAAACTAATGTCCTTGCATTTTTTCCTTTTGGTTTTATTTATGTAGTAAATGTAATGGGACATTTGACAAATACAACTTATCCTGCAAATAAGCCAGAAATAAAATTATGGATTATGATAGGCAAGGAAAAAGAAATTAAAATATTGGATGTGTCTCCAAGGCATTATATTGGTTTTATAGGTTAGATAATATACCTCTAGTATCAGAGTGAGAAAAGCCAGTTATGAATCATGTTTCATTTGCGTAAATTAGCTACCTTCTTTGATTCTGGGCCTTCTTTCTTACAAACAGCATTGATACATGATCTCCTTTTATATTTAGGAGCTTTAAATAGAACAAATAGCTTAATCTTAGAATAAATTATTAAAGACACTCTTACATACACCTAAAATTCAATCACCTTTTCTGAATAAGCAACCAAGTACCTAAGCCAGATGGACAAATACTTTATGGTCAAGTAAGTCCATTTTAAACGCCTTTGATTAAATTGATGAACAAAGCTAATGTAAAATCTTACAATAGTTTAAAACTAATCTGTTTAGGATTCCAAAATATATATAATGTATTTAGTTACATTTGTGACCTTCTCCCTAGTATAAAATGCCTGTATGTAAGACAATAGATTACTGTATGTAGATAAAGTAGCTATGTGATTACACTGCTTGTTAAATTAGGAGTAACAAACTTTAAACCTCAGTACTGGAAAACTCAAGCCCAAGATTTATAAATCTCTAATAAAAAGCCTTAATATTAATGTTGCTAAAATTTATATTCTTGTATTTTCTTACTCTTAAATCATAAGCAGAAGTTTTTAAATCATTTTAATATTTAAATTCACACAATAGACTAGTAATATTTGTAGCATGGAATGAAGTGTTACAGTTTTGTTTCAAAATATTAGGTTCAGTTATTTAATTTTCATATATTATGAAGCTTTTTTTTTTTTTATCCCCATGCTCCTTTTTTTTCTTTTATTGCTGGCTTATTGGTTGTAAATCCAAGAAGGATTGTTCATTGTTTCCTTGGGCTAATAAAAGTAAAGATCTTTATATAGTCCCCTTTCAAAGAAAATGCAAGGCGGCACTACTCTACTTATTCAGCTGTTACCTTTAAAGACAGAGGATTGAGTCACTCCTGCCAAACGCTCTGGAGATATGGTGCTCAGCTCCATTCACAGAAAGTAAGTCCATTCGTATAAATCGCAAATATAGAAACAGCGGAGCGGCACTCACCGATCTTCTCCTTTTTCAACACTTTGAGCGTAAAATAGCAGCATATAACGGGGAAACAGATACCTCACCCGACGATCGTTTCGCGTGTTCACTCACGCTTTCTCAAATTTGGTTCAGATTTGGGATAAATAAGGATTGGTTAAGAGATCTAGCCCCAATAGGAAATTATAAATGTGGAAATTGTAATATTTGCTCCAAAATGAACATAGGTGAAAATGTATGTATAGGACCAGTTAAACATAGGGTGAAAGAATTAATAACTTGTAAAACTAATTACGTAGTTTGTTATTTGGTGCAGTTGTGAGCATTATATAGGTAAAACCATCAGACCACTATATAAGAGAATCAAAGAACATATATATTCAGTAAAATCGGGGAAAGGTGTGCCTCGCTTTATTGATCATATGCGCGAGGTGCATGGAGGAAATACAGCCAATATAAGATTCGCTGGTATTGAAAGGATCAATACGGCAGGGGTTAATAAGGATAGGCATACTAGACTATTACAAAGTGAGTCTAGGTGGATCCTTAAGACTGAGGCATTAGGTCCTATGGGATTAAATGAAAGGAACGATCTATCTGTCTTTTTGTAATCAATGTTTTTTTTTTTTTCTTTTTAAATGTGTGTTTTTAATTGTATCAGCTGAGAGGTATGAAGGGGGGGGGGGTATATTGCAGATGAACGCTCCTCTCCCATCATGCCTTGAGAAAGCGTGAGTGAACACGCGAAACGATCGTCAGGTGAGGTATCTGTTTCCCTGTTATATGCTGCTATTTTACGCTCAATTATGTGTTGAAAAAGATCGGTGAGTGCCGCTCCGCTGTTTCTATATTTGCGATTTAAACATCTTTATATCATGTTGCAGAAGTCTTGGCCTTTTCTTTACTGCCCTTAATTCTAGAAGTTAAGTTCCATACATCCATTCACCCTCACATTTTGAGCCTGGGAATACTTGGGAAATTCTCTACTTGTGACAAAGCTTTTTAATAAAACTATTGTCCATTACAGGGCTTGAGCCAGACAGCATAGATGGCCTGTTTTAGTGGTTTCCCAAAAATCTGGTGAGAAAAAACATTTGCCATAATAATCAAGTATGTTTACAGGAAAGTTCAAATTTTAAGTAAGAATCAATTAGACTGGATTTGCAAGTAAGGAACCTCTGCTCCAACCAGAAAGACTGACAAGAGTTTAACTATATATAAAATATACATATTATCATGAGAAGGTTTGGTCATTTACATTTTAATATAAAATGTAAACTAAGCAGGATGTTTGTTAAACATAACTTTTTTGTCAACTATTATAAATGCTTGATACTGATTGCTGTATGGATGAAAATACATTTACAAACTGTATTAGAAAATTCCGCAATTAAGATATGCCTAATTGTAGCGTTCATTAGTGTTGAGCGATTATTATCGACAAAGTTGAAATCGGCACGGTATTTACGTTGATCGGATTTTTTAGATCACGCGATAATTTAGTTTAAAATCTGTGCCTAATCTATTAATATCGCACCATTTTCAGCGCTTCCTGTCATTTTGGCGGCCAGCAAATCAGCTTACAGAATAGAGCAGGGTGAGGTGTGTGTGTGTGTGCGCGCGCAATGTCATGACTGGGATGTGTATGGTTGCGATTGGCTGGAAAAATCACATGACCTTGTTTTACATAGAACAGCCCTTCCTGTTCATGATCAGTGTCTCAGCGTCTCATAGCAGGAGGACGTGCGCTCTGCCTCTGTCCAAACAGCTCAGCGAAATTTATTTTATTTTTTCAGACAGCTCTACTTTTAGCTGTGATCTTTAGAAGTTAGATCAGAGATTTGCAGATTTTAGGTAGTTAGGCAGAGAATTTTAAAGGAGTATCTACCGCTGTAAAGTCACGGGGGGAGAGGGGTGGAAGGGAGGCCCCCGCGGGCAAACACAGACAAGCTCTATAAAGGATACTGGATATTGTACAGCCAAAACTTTGTTTAGACATTGCATTGCCTTATATTAGGATACAGATATTTTCTAGTAACTGCAGGTCCACTTTTATTCTCGGTATACATTTCAGATAGGTGTTCGTTTTTCAATTTTGCCCAGTCCAGCTTTGTTGATCTAGCCACCTTGCAGTTAAATTTGAATCCAGCAACTTTGTAGTCACCACAGGTGTACTGATAGGTGCCAAAAATACCTTTTAATATCCGTATACATTTCAGGCAGGTGTTTTTTTCACTTTTGGTCAGTCAAGCTTTGTTGATCTACTTTGCAGTTAAATTTGAATCCAGCAATTTTGTTTTGATTTGAGAATAGCTGTGATTTGCCGTCTTTTAATAAGAGACTTTCCAAAACTCTTCCATACCTTCTCAAATTTTTATATTTCTGAACATTGAGCGAAATTCAGGTTGTAAGCAAGCAAAGAGGGGGGTAGGACATGGAGGTAGAGGTACGAGAGAAGTTGCTCCTTCCAGTGCTGGCGACAACACGCATGCCAGCAGATCGTCAGTTGCAGGACCGTCAGGCCTGTCATCGCTGGGTCAGGGCCCTGTGAATCTCTGTAACGAACAGCGTCGCCAATCTGTTCAGTGGTTAATGCAACCTGCATCCAGCAGTCTTACCTCCTCGTCCTCCCAGTCACGGCCACAAATGTAGTCATCAGCATCCGTCCAACATGAAGCAGCCCAAATGTGAACTCATGTACCCACCACTGTGGATAATCCATTGTCTGAAGACCTCTTTGAGGACAAAATGCGGTTGGGGTCAGAAGGCATGTTAAAAGATCAAGAGGCCAAAGAGGATGATTTTGTCTGCTCTGACGCCCAGTTACTGATGCCATCAGAGGAGGAGAAGGAAGCCGGTCAATCGGCAAAAATCCCGGGCGGTCGGCAACGCCTTGCAGTCCCTCTTGCTTGTAGCCCACAGCTCCTGGATGCAGAATGTCAGGACGACGAAGTCACCTGTGTTGATGATGATGATGACGACATTGCGGATCCAACGTGGTCTTTTCAGCAGAATTTGCTTGCGATCGCTTCATCAGTGGACGAGGAGGAAGACAGGTCCCGCCTCAAAAAGGGAGAGGGCGGTCGCAGAAGTCCGCTGATATGATTCCGCCAGCCACGGTCAGCGGAAACCCAGCTCCTCGTTTATCGCCATCAAAAAGGTCCAGGACCTCTCAAGCCTGGGCCTTCTTTGAGCAAGCCTCTGATTCACCCAGCGATGTCATATGCCGCCTTTGCCGTAAACGCATAAGTAGAGGCAAGAACCTTAAGTGGTTAACCACCACCAACATGTCTAGTCACATGCAGCGAATGCATGAGTTGAAATGGAGGGAACACTTGGCCAAAAAAGGCCAGACCGACGCCGGGCCTCCAACCACTGTCACACCCTCTGTCTCCGCCTCCTCCGCCACCACCAAGCGTTCCTCAGCTGCCCATGTCAGGGATCAGCCTCCGCTTCAGCCTCCACCGTCGCCCGAGTACCACCAGAGACCCATCCTACCCCTTCTCCTTCCGCCAGTTTGACGACCTGCACGCCGTACAGTGGCCAGTCTAGCAGCCAGCCTTCTGTCTTCCAGGTTTGGGAGCAGAAGAAACACTTTAACCCAAACCATCCCAAAGCCAAAAATCCTGAATGTCGGCATTGCCAGGCTTTTGGCCTTGGAAATGTTGCCTTTCCGTCTGGTGGACACAGATGGGTTCCGCCACATCATGGCCCTTGCCTGCCCCCAATACCAGATGCCGAGCAGGCACTACTTTGCCAGAAAAGCCATCCCTGCCCTGGCCAGCCACGTGTCATCTAAAATTTCAAGCGCATTGTCTGCATCTGTGGCCGGAAAAGTCCATCTGACCACCGACACATGGACTAGTAAGCACGGCCAAGGCCGCTATATCTCTGTCACCCCCGTCTCTGGGGGTGACGGTGGCTCTCAGGCTCGGCGCACGCTCTTCAAAACCGCAGGGATGGTGCAGGGATCTTTCCCCCAAGGTCCTCTGGTGGCATCACGTGCCCAGAGACACCAGGCCGTGTTGAAATTAATCTGTCTTGGAGACCGTCCACACACAGGTCAGGAGCTGTGGACGGCTCTCCGCAACGAGACCGAGCGCTGGCTGGGTGACAAGAACCATGTGCCAGGCAAGGTGGTGTGCGATAACGGGCAAAATCTGCTGGTCGCCCTTAAGATCGGTAGGCTGGAGCACATCCCTTGCCTGGCACATGTCATGAACCTTGTCATCCAGAAATTTCTAAAAAGCTACCCGGGTCTGGACTGCCTGCTGAAGAAGGCTCGAGGTCTGAGTTCGCACTTCCGCCGTTCGCACCCTGCTTCGTCCCGCCTGGCTGCGTTGCAGCGTCAGCTCGGCCTCCCCGTCAACTGTCTCACTGTTGATGTGGCAACACGCTGGAAGTCCACCCTCCACATGCTCCAGCGATTGTGGGAGCAGCGCAATGCCATTACGAAGTACGAAGTGACACATGGCCTGACAAGCAGCGGTGCAGACCTTGGGGTGTTGAGCCACCGAGAGTGGAGGCAGGTGAAAGAGCTCTGCACCATCCTTGCCAGTTTTGAAGAAGCCACCAAAATGGTCAGTGCGGACGATGCCCTTGTCAGCATGAGCATTGTGGTGATCTTAGTTCTGGAACGATCGTTGGACACTCTGCAACAGGTCCCGCCAGCGACGGAGGAGGAGACGGACACATATGCGGACACAGAGCCTTTCTCTCCATCGAATCCACAAGGCCTGACAGTTTCTCAATTTTATCGGTCTTCATTAGGCAGTGGTTCAGGGTCCAGGGCTAGTGCAAGGCGGCGCATCAGCTCTCAGGGTGCATCATCTGAGGCAAGTCAGGGCTGTGTTGAAGCTGTGCCGGAGGAGGTATTCCTAGACACCGACGTTACCGACGTCCCTGCCTTGGAAAGAGGTTGGTGCGAATTTGAGGCGGAGGAGGAAGATGAGAAAGATCAGTTTGCTAGTGCCCCTCGACCCAGAGGCTTAGGAAATCAAGGCTCCATCTCTCACATGAGTGCTTTGATTGCTCCATTTCCTTCAACATGATCCTCGCATTAAGGCCATCAAAATGAACAACAGTTACTGGGTGGCCACCCTCCTTGATCCCCGGTACAAAACAAAACTCAGCACTTTCCTTCCACCCACCCAAATAGAGAGTAAAATGCAGGAAATGGAGACCTTGCTGATTGATCAACTGGAGACATCTGTTGTGTCTGCTTCACGTTCTTCAAATGTTACGGAACAACATCAGCGACGTGACAGCAGTGGAGTGCCAAGTAGCCGTAGCGGCAGCAGGCAAGGTGGCAGAAGCCTAATGGGTGACCTCTGGCAATCTTTATTTACCACCTCACCAACGCAATGCAGGGCACACATCCAACACCCAGAGACCAGCTTAAGATCATGGTGCACTACTATCTGCGTCTCAACACCGATGTTTTTGGATGTGTTCCGGACCCAATAGACTTCTGGGTATCCAAAATGGACGAATGGCCTAAGCTCGCTCGCCACAGCATAGAGGTGTTGTCCTGCCCAGGAGCCAGCGTCATATCTGAGCGGACCTTCAGCACAGCTGGAGGAGTTATTACAGACAAACGCATCCGGCTTTCCACAGATAATGTGGATTGTTTGACTTTCATCAAGATGAATCAGGCATGGATCTCCGATGTTGTGGCCCCAATTGCCGAGGTCACCGATTAGTTGCCGGTCTACTTCACATTCCTTTCAAACAGAAATGGTCCTCTTGAAAACTTTTTTTTAAAATGATCATTTCTTACTGCAATTTTTATTCTCTTTTCCAAACAGTTCATTTTGCTGGTTTTGCTGTGAGGAGACTGTAAAAGACAGCAAGGTATCATGACAACACCATATTCCATTTACTCACTTTATCTTTAGAAGTTTTCGCATTGTCAGTGATTTTGAGGTCATGTTGCTGTGGGATACAGCTATAATTATGGTCCTTTGGAACAGAAATGTGGCTTTTAAGTGGCATTTCTCCCTCACAATTAAGTGGCTGAGAAGTCATATTTATAATTTTTTGGGGTCATGTTGCTTTGAAATGCAGCAATACTACAGGTCCTATTCAAAAAAAAAAATGTTGTTTCTAACAGACATTTGTTCTTCACAATTGTCAAGAGTGGCTCAAGGGTGATGGTGCTGTCAGAAACAGGAATAGGTAGGACACGGTTAATGGACACATATTGCAAAATGACTTGTTTTTGCAAGATCTTTAACATAGCTATCAATCCCTGTATTGAGACAACCCATTTAATACAATGAAAAAAAGAGAAACAAAGACATGGTGGGATTCCATCCTATATTAAAAATGTGTTTTCTAGAATTAAAGTTCTAAAAAACTTGCATGTACAAAATAGCTGTTATAAAAATTCCTCTGAATTGTACAAGGAAGGTACAGGAAAACTTGACCAGATGTAGGTTATTCAGAGGACATGGAGTATGGAGCACGGATAGAGAACAAAGTACAGTCAATTTCCTCCAGCACGTTGAGTAAAATGAGAAAAAGAATGCCAAGAAAAAGGGCAC
The DNA here is from genome assembly GCA_025379985.1 of Phyllomedusa bahiana. Lineage (NCBI taxonomy): Eukaryota > Metazoa > Chordata > Amphibia > Anura > Hylidae > Phyllomedusa > Phyllomedusa bahiana. Next base: position 81,901 of record JAODAL010006888.1, on the reverse strand, counting down.
CTGGGTGGAACAGGAGCGTTAACCACCAGTATTTCCAAGTGAAGCTCAATTGGTCCGCACTCATACGGAGGGGCAAGCGCTACCTAGGTCTTGACTGTGTACTGAGGAAGGCTGGAGGTCTTACCTCACACTTCCGCTTCCGCACTCTGCTTCAGCACGACTGTTTTCGTTGCTGTGTCATAAGGGCATTTTTACTGTGTTAATAGATGACTGACGCCAGCCTGGGCTCTCACCGCACCCACTAACTCTGGCCCTGGCTGCTGAACCTGCGTGTTAATAGATGACAGATGCTAGTCTGGTCTCTCACCGCACCCACTGTAAGTCTGGCAGCTGGACCTCCGTGTTAACATATGGCTGACGGCAGCACTGGCTCTCACCGTTACGGCAATCAGGAGTGCTTCACATTTCTTTAAAAAAACAGATTTTGAAAAAGGTGATTGCTGTGAGGTTAAGTAGTGTCGAGAAGTGCTCCGGGGCTGGACAGAAATTGCACAATTTGAGGCTTAAAATTTTCTGGGGCTGGAGTCACTATGGGGTTGCATCATTTGATCTCCAGGGGAGTCTCACTAATCAATGAAGAAGGACTTGGAGGAAAAATGAAACCATTGAATTGATTGGCTGAATCAGTCCTAGAAGCCAGGAGGGCAAATGTCTTCTCAACTAAGGGTTTTGGGGATGATTAGGACATTTGTATTACTTATGGGGTGTGTGGACGAATTAACACATCTACTCGTGTAAAAAATACCTTTAAAAACTGCAGGGAGGGGTGTATGTTGTATGTTATCACACTTGAAAAAAAAGCAAAATGCTAATAATGTAAAACTATAAATAAAACTTCCCTTAATTCTGTAAACAAATGTCAGTTACCAAAAAATATACTAAATGAGTCACTGTACAAGATGGCATAGTGGCACTTTGTGATCTGTGGGTCAAACAGGTTTAATGGTCATTCTGCAGTACAGGACAGATATAGTTAATGTCCAGTTCAACTAAAATGGTGGTTCAAAGACTCCTTTTTCCGGCACTTTTTAATTTGGGGGTCAGACAGTTTTAAGGCTCATGCTGTGGTGCAAGACAGGGATAGTGAATGGTGTGTTTTTTTTCTGTGGCTTTTATAACCTAAGTGTGTTGCCTAAGATGTAGCGCGTATCCATTTGACTGTTGTGGATGTTAATTCCAGCTTCTCCAGCCCTGTTTGGGTGTAAGAATGACGGTGTTGCTCTCCCATAGACTTTAATGGTCATCGGCGATAATCTTATCGACTATGACATCTTATTGATAATTGCTGATATTGACTATCGACCCGATGACTATAGTCAATGTAATCGCTCATCACTATTCTTCATGACTGCTTTTACAAGCGAGATTTCCAAGAAGTCAGAAATTTTGATTTTTGAGCTTCAGTGTTACCCTATTTCTTGTCTATGAAATCAATTAGAAACCAATGTCCTTATGAATTCACAGTGCACAGCAGGGAATAGTGTTCAACAGCTTTACAACATTATTGGATTGTTCCCACTTGCAAGGACGACTCCAATAAGACCATACTATAATACTACTACTACTATACAATGTATTCACTATTATAGTAGGAAAGTGAACATTTACTAAATATTATTCTAGATTTTTATTAAGTTAATCCTTTATATTTAAAATCTGACAGTAGCTAAATAGTTGGCCTGCTTTCACTTGGTATCATGCGGCTCATGGGGTAGGCAGTTTTGCTCGTATCTTAGAAATGAATAGTGCCATTTCACTTACAAGTATCTTGTCCTGCTTCATTGTAAGTAGTATATATCTTTTGTACACCAATGATGTCATGGAATTTAGTGAGTAAATGTGCTTAATCTATATTCAGTTGGGCTGTTTGGATTAATTATTGCCCTATCTATATGTATATTGAATATATTTAATGATGGTTTACATGGACTTTTTCTCCCTCCCCTGTATATAATTGTAGCATCTAAGATACTTTTTAGATTAGTTCATATATTTGTGTGTGCAAATATACTAATTATTTGCTAAATACCTTTTTTAAAAACTGGCTGCATGTTTGCTCCTTGATAAAATGACATATTTATGGGGGAAATGCGTGGGGGTAAATATTGGAGTATTGTTTTTTTGGCCAGATTCTTGCATTGTTGGGCACACATTAGATATTTTAAAGGTCCTTTTATCAATTTGCTGTAGGTTACAGTATTGATTTTTGATTGGTTTAGGGATAGTGTAGGGTTTTCGGCTAGGGACTGTGCCAGTGTGGGGTCGCCCTTTTCGGGGCGGTTACTCCGCTTTAGGCAAGTGTTTTTAGTTTAGGGTACACTAGGGGATTTTTTTTTAGTTTTTCATTTTTAAGTTTAGATTAATAAAGGTTATATTTTATTGTAAAGGCCTTATTTTCACAATTTTTTTTCTGTGATTTTATTGCAACAGCTAAATAGTCTCAGCTAAGGATAATATAATGTACAAATACTGAAATAGAAATTTAAACAAAATTAATTTAATAACCGTTCCATAGACTTCTATGCAGACCACTTAAATACAAAGAAATTGGTAGCAAACAAATAGATGTAAGTGAATGCTGTTTTAAGAATTTGTTACTATTATCACTGCTCTGTCGTAACAAGTGGTAATAGGATATCCCACCCGTTCTTTACATTAGATTAGTCTTCTATTTTATAACCAAATTCACTGTTTGATCATGTTGAATGAAAATATTAATTATTTGTAATCAGTTACTGTTTTACAACCTTTACCTGCTTTGTTACAGCAAGGACAAATGTGATTAAGTGCTGGTCAGTTTCATGGCTTTATAGTGTGTTTTCTTGTGTTTTTTTTTTTGTTTTTTTTTCTTAGATTTGTCACTTCCTGCAAATTTTTTTGCTTTAGCTACTTGTGAAGTTTAATATGCAGTTACAAATAAGCAGTATTGCTCAAAATGGCCATGGGTTTGACAGTCGTTCAGCCAAACTTGTCTAAAAATGTGGCTTTAGGACACCCTAAACCTGAATTTGTAGATTGACATTAACCTTACCATAGCCATAATTTGTAGTTAGGGTTTTCTTCTTAAATATTTTTCATATAAAGTGACAGTTCTATGGCTCCTCCAAAATCACTTCCAGTTAAAATAAGGGTACCTCTAGCCTTTATGTAAGTCATAAGTGATAATGCCCAGCTAAAAAGGTCTCAGAACCATACATTAGTTTTTTTTTTTTTTTTTTTACCCAAATTAATATATAACTCATAGTAGCTATATTTCAATTGTTCAAAACACTCATTAGAATAATCCATTTTGAGTAGTTTATTTTTTGTGAGAATTATTCCCGTAAAAACCAAGACATTTTGGTCTTATTGACTAATTTTTTGAGCTCCTTGTTTTTTTTTTTCTAAATCTTTGTTTTTGAATAAATCTATGGTAGAATTTTATTTCTTTTTTTTTTTTAAAATAGTGGTCCCTCAAGTTACAATGAAGTCGGAACAATGGGCGACATGTATGAAGGGGTTTGCCTTTTTTTTTTTTTTTTTTTTTTTTTTTTTAACTTGGCGCGACAACTAAGTTCTAAATAGATCTAGAAGAGTGTAGAATACGACAGGATGAAGATTTTTGGTGCATAACAAACTTTGTATGGTCATAGAGTGTAATGCGCCGAACTGTGCGAGAAGTATGAAGGAAGGTGCTTTGAAGTGAATTATTGCATTTGTATTCAGTGTGTAATGCACCTGAATGTATGAAACTGGTTTTAGTGCGATTAAAAATGCCGTCTAAAGTTCAATGCGCCTCGCTATATATTAATATATTTTATATATTTTTTTTTTTTTTTTTTTGGGATATTTTTATATCTTAAATCATTTTTAAATTTAATATAGTTTAATTATCAGATATTACTTTTTTTTACTGTACTCGTGTAAGTTGAAAAATATTTGGCATTTTTTGGCCCTAAGAGAAAATCTAGCTCCACTTTGACTCCTCACGCAGACCACATTAACAACTTCCTGATGGACGGTCATAATATGGGTCTAAGCTTTTTTCCTCTTTGCCTTCTGAAAGCGATAACTTTTTAATTTTTCCACCTACATACACATCAGGGCTTTTATTTTGTGGGACAAGATGTACTTTCTAATGGTGTTGTTCATATTACTATAGAATATACTGGGAACGGCAAAAAAATTCTAAGTGAGGCAAAATGTGAAAAAAACATACTTGCGCCATGTTTGCGGGAGTTTTTTTTTTTTTTAATGGAGTTTATTCTTTGGTAAAAATTATATCTCTATTCTACAGGTTGATACGCATCTGGCAATACCAAACATGTATGGTTTCCGTTATGTTTTGGCACTGTAAAAAAAGTGGCGATACCAAATATGTGTAACTTTTTTGTTTTTTGTTCTTTATTTGTAAAATAGGGAAAGGGGGATGACTTGAACTTTTTTTTGATTTGGTTCAACATGGAGTCCCCCTATGGTGCTAGATCACTAAGGGGCGCGATATATAATAGTCTAATGCATTGCATTATGGCTGGAAGTGGGACAAACGGGAACATGGCAGCGATCAGAGCCTTCACAAGGCTCTCCGCTGCCATGTTAGCACCCCGGGACTTGGCGATCCTATCGCTGATGTTCCGATCGGGCTGAACGGTGTGCAGCACAGTTTTTAATTCATTTACACGGCGCAGCAATCTTTGGCGTGGCATCTAAGGGTTTAAACAGCATAGGCGGATGACGCTGGGTTTTAGGGTTATTTTTAGTGTTGAGCGATTTTTATCGATAAAGTTGAAATCGGCAAGGTTTTTATGGTGGTCGAAATTTGTAGATCATGCGATAATTAAGGTTAAAATCTGTGCATCATCTATTAAGATTGCGCCTTTTTCGGCGATTCCTGTAATTTTGGCGGCCAGCAAATCAGATTACAGAATAGAGCAGGGTGAGATGTGTGCGACGTCATGACTGGGATGTGTATGGTTGCGATTGGCTGGAAAATCACATGACCTCGTTTTACATAGAACAGCGTTTCCTGTTTCAGCCTCAGTGTCTCTCAGCGTCTCATAGGGATAGGACCTGCGCTCTGCCTGTGGCCAAACAGCGAAATTAGTCTATTTCTGCACAGAGAAACCTCTACTATTAGCTGTGATCCTTCCAATTTAGTTAGATTAGAGATTTGAACATTTTATGTAGTTAGCTAGAGAATTTTAAAGCAGCATCTACCGCTGTAAATTCACGGCGGTGGGCGCGGGCGAACACAGACGAGCTCTATCTATAAAGAACACTGGATAAAGTTCACCAAGACTTAGTGTAGACATTGTAGTGGAATATCTTTATTATTAACAGTTTGCTATTGAAATATTTCCTGAATATTGGGCAGCCTGAACTTATATTGGATAAACATCATTTCTAGTAACTGCAGGTCTTTGTTAGCTGCAAAACTCCACTTTTGCTATCAGTATACATTTCAGATAGGTGTTAAATTTTACCCATTACACCTGTGACTGTTGATATATCCACCTTGCACTTAAATTACAATCCAGCAATCTTGTAGTCAGCACAGGTTGTTGCCAAAAATACCGTGTATCGTACGAAAACATCAGTTACGTGTTTTTTGACTTTTGCGCACCCAGCACTGTTCATTGACGCAGCATCTACGTAAATCTTAAAACAGCAATTCTATATTCACCACAGGTGAATTGAAAGGTGCAAAAAATACAGTTGATTATACCAAAACATAACAGATACGTGTTTTTTGACTTTTGCCCAGTCCAGATTTGTTGATAGACACCTTGCAGTTAAATTTGAATCCAGCAATTTTGTTTTGATTAGAGGGATTTGAGAATAGCTGTGATTTGCCGTCTTTTAATAAGAGACTTTCCAAAACTATTCCATACCTTCTCAAATTTTTATATTTCTGAACATGGAGCGAAATGCAGGTGGTAAGCGAGCAAAGAGGGGGGTAGCACATGGAGGTAGAGGTACGAGAGAAGGTGCTCCTTCCAGTGCTGGCGACAACACGCATGCCAGCGGATAGTCAGTTGCAGGACCGTCAGGCCTGTCATCGCTGGGTCAGGGCCCTGTGAATCTAAGTAACGAACATCGTCGCCAATCTGTCCTTCAGTGGTTAATGCAACCTGCATCTAGCAGTCTTACCTCCTCGTCCTCCCAGTCACGGCCACAAATGTCGTCATCAGCATCCGTCCAACATGAAGCAGCCCAAATTTGAACTCGTGTACCCACCACTGTGGATAATCCATTTTCTGAAGACCTCTTTGATGACAAAATGCGGTTGGGGTCAGAAGGCATGTTAAAAGATCAAGAGGCCAAAAAGGATGATTTTCTCTGCTCTGACGCCCAGTTACTGATGCCATCAGAGGAGGAGAAGGAAGCCGGTCAATCGGCAAAAATCCTGGGCGGTCGGCAACGCCTTGCAGTGCCCCTTGCTTGTAGCCCGCAGCTTCTGGATGCAGAAAGTCAGGACGACCAAGTCACCTGTGTTGATGATGACGACGACGACATTGCGGATCCATCCTGGTCTTTTCCGCAGAATTTGCTTGCGAGCGCTTCATCAGTGGACGAGGAGGAAGACGATGGGGTAGTGTCAATACGGGTCCCGCCACAAAAGGGAGAGGGCGGTCGCAGAAGTCCGCTGATATGATTCCGCCAGCCACGGTCAGCGCAAACCCCGCTCCTCGCTTATCGCCGTCAAAAAGGTCCAGGACCTCTCAAGCCTGGACCTTCTTTGAGCAAGCCTCTGATTCACCCAGCGATGTCATATGCCGCCTTTGCCGTAAACGCATAAGTAGAGGCAAGAACCTTAAGTGGTTAACCACCACCAACATGTCTAGTCACATGCAGCGAATGCATGAGTTGAAATGGAGGGAACACTTGGCCAAAAAACGCCAGCCCGACGCCGGGCCTCCAACCCCTGTCAAAACCTCTGTCTCCGCCTCCCCCTCCTCCGCCACCACCAAGCTTTTCCTCAGTCCCCATGTCTGTTGTCGGGGGATCGCCTCCGTTCGGCCTCCCCCTTGCCCGAGTCACCAGAGACCCATCCTACCCCTTCCCCTTTCCCCCAGTTTGAGCCGCACGCCTTTTACGGGGCCCAGTCAGCAGCCAGCTTCTGTCCCCATTTTGGGAGCGAAGAAACACTTTAACCCAAACCATCCCAAAGCCAAACCCTAATGTGGGCATTGCCAGGCTTTTGGTTGGAATTTTGCCTTTCCGTCTGGTGGACACAGATGGGTTCCGCCACGTCATGGCCTTCGTTTGCCCCCAAAACCCAGACCCGAGAGGTTTTCTTTGCCAAAAAAAGCCGCCCCTCCCCGGGCCCACCCGGTGTATCTAAAATTTCAAGGCTTTGTCCCCTGTGCCCGAAAGTCCATTCACCCCCGAAAAGGACTAGTAAGAGGGCCCCAAGGCTGTTATTCTGTGACAGCCGCTGGGTGGATGTCTCTGGGGGTGCGGGGCTTCGGCTCGGCGCACGCTTTTTCAAAACCGCAGGGAGGTGCAGGGCTTTTCCCCCCAAGGTCCTTGGGGGTACATCCCCAAAACCCAGGCTTTTTAAATTAATCCCCTTGGAACCGTCCCACACAGGAGGAGCTGTGGACGGCTCTAAGAAACGAGAACCGAGCGCTGATGGGTGACAAAAACCCTTGTCCCAGGAAAGGGTGGTGTGCGATAACGGGCAAATTGTGGCCCCCCTTAAGATGGTGGGCTGGGCACATCCCTTCCCGGCACTGTCATGAACCTTGTCGTCCAAAAAAATTTCAAAGAGTCCCCGGGCGGATGCCTGTGAAGAAGGCCGGGGTCGAGTTCGCACCCCGCGTTCGCACCCTGCTTCCCCCGTCTGGCGCGTTGCAGATCAGTCGGCCCCCCCGTCATGCCCTAAATTGTTGACGTGGAAAACGCTGGTTTCCACCCTCCACTGCTCCCCATTGTGGCAGCAGCGCAATGCCATAGCATCAAAGTGACACAGGGCCTGAAAAAGCGCGGTACGGACCTCGGGGGTTAAACCCCAAAGGGGGGAGGCAGGTAAAAGGCCTGCACCATCCTTGCATTTTTAAAGAACCCCAAAATGGTCAGTGCGGACATTGCCCTGTCAGCATGACATTGTGGTGATCTTAGTTCTGGAACGATCGTTGGACACTCGAAACAGGCCCCCACGACGGAGCAGGGACGGACACAGATGGGACACGGACCTTTCTCTCGTCAAACCACAAGGCCCGCATTTTCACAATTTCATCGGTCTTCATTGGGCAGTGTTGGGGGCCCAAGCTGTGAAGGTGGCGCATCACTTGGGGGGTGCATCATCTCAGGCAAGTCGGGTGTGTTGAAGCTGTGCGGGGGCGCGGAGGGAGGTTTTCCCTAACCCGATGTCCCACGCCCGCCTGGAAAAAAGGGTTGGTGCGTTTTTGGGGCAGAGGGGGGAAAGAGGAGACAGTTTGCTGTCCCCTCGCCCCAGAGGGGGGAAATCAAGGCCATCTCTCACTGAGTGCTTGGACCTCCATTTCCCCCAAACATGTCCTCGCATTAAGGCCATCAAAAGGAACAGCAGTTTACTGGGTGGACCCCCTGGATCCCGGTACAAAAAAAAAAATCGCATTTTCCTTTCCCCCCCACCCAAATAGAGAGAAAAATCAGGAAGGGAGACCTTGCGTTGACAATGAGAATCTGTGCGTCGCTTCCCCCCCCATTCCCCCAAAATTCACGGTGGAACACATCGCGATGTGACAGGGAGGTCCCCAAGTGGCGTAGCGGCAGCAGCCGGGGGCAGAAGCCTAATGGGTGCCCTTGGCAACTTTTTTTTACCACCTCACCAAGATGCAAGGCGGGGACACATCCAACAACAATCGCTTAAGATCAGTGCACGCCTATCTGCGTCCAAACCGATGTTTTTGATGGTCCGGGGCCCCAAAGATTTCTGGGTATCCAAAATGGAGAAGGCCCCAGTGGTCGTCACGCCCAAAAGGTTTTGTCCCGCCCACAGCCAGCGTATATCTGGAGGACCTTCAGCACAGCTGGAGGATTTATTACGACAAAAGCATCGGGTTTCCCCAGATAAGTGGTCGTTTTACTTTCATCAAGATGAATCAGGCATGGATCTTGTGTTTTGGCCCCCTTGCCGGGGGTCACGATTAGTTGCCAGTCTCTTCAATTCCTTTCAAACAGAAATGGTCCTCTTGAAAAATTTTTTTAAAATGATCATTTTTTACTGCAATTTTTAAATTTTCTTTGCCCAAAAAGTTTTTATTTTTTCGTGAGGAGACGTAAAAGCGCAAAGGTTTCATAAACACCGTATTCCTTTACTACTTTAGTTAAGAATTTTTCCCTTGTCAAGGTTTTGAGGTCATGTTTGGGTGTGAGATCAGCAATAATCATGGCCTTTTTAAAAAAATGTGGGATTTCTCCCTCACAAATTTAAAAGTGGCTGAAAAAGCTTTTTTTATTTTTTTGGGTAGCTGCTTTGAAATGCAGCAATACTAAGATCCTATTATAAAAAAAATTTTTGTTTCAAAAGACATTTGTTCTTCACATTGTCAAGAATGGTCAAGGGGGGATGGGGGTCAGAAACAGGAAAAGGTAGGACATGTTTAATGGAAAAATTGCAAAAAAGGGCTTTTTTTGCAAGATCTTTAATAGTATCAATCCTGTTTGAACAACCCATTATTTCAAAGAAAAAAAAAAAACAAAGCATGGTGGGGTTCCCTCCTATTTTAAAAAAAGTGTTTTTTGAATTAAAATACAAAAAACTTGCATGTAAAATTAGCTGTTAAAAAAAAATTCTTGAATTGTACAAAGGGAGGTAAGGAAAATTGACCAATGTAGGTTATTCAGAGGACAGGGTATGGAGCACGGACAGAGAACAAAAACGAGACCATTTCCCCCAGCCGTTGAGTAAAATGGGAAAAAAGAATGCCAAGTAAAGGGGCCCTGGTGTAAAGGGCGTTTAAAACCCCCAGTTTTCCAATGAAGCTCAATTGGTCCACCTCATCCCGGGGGGGCAAGCGCTACCCGGGATTGATTTGTACGGGAAGGGTGGGTTCTCACACTTCCGTTCCGCATCTGCTTCAGCACGACAATTTTTGTTCTGCTTATAGGGATTTTTAAATGTGTTTAATGTGACGGACCCCTGGGCTTTCACCGCACCCACTGTAACCTTGGGCCCTGGGTCATTTCTGTGGCCCCGGAAGGTATGTAATGCCAGTTCAACTAAAATGGGGGTTTAAAGAATCCTTTTTTTTCGGGATTTTAAAGGGGGTTCATGCGGTTTGGGGTCAGCGCTTCCAGGCGGGGGATTCAATTTTTCCAGTTCAAGTAACAGATGGTTCAAATCATACTGCCCTTTGGGACTTTTTAATTTGTGGGTGATGCGGTTTAAGGGTCTGGGCCCGTGGACAAGACGGGATAGTAAATGGTGACTTCTTTTTTTTTTGTGACTTTTATAACCAAGGTGTTGCCTAAGATGTAGCACGTATCCTTTTTCTGTTGTGGTTTTTAATTTTGCCTCCAGCCGTTTGGGTGTAAAATTTTAAGGTGTTGTTGCTCTCCCCCTAGACTTTAATGGTCTCGCGATAATCGATGCTCACTATCGAAAAACCTTTTCGTTTGCGGCCGACGATCGATCCGAAGCCAACGAAATCGTAACATATTATTTTACTTAACATTTCTTTTTAAACTAATAGCGTCATGTTCAGAAAAACAGTACACTTCGTTGCATGTAAAATGTACAGGCCTCTTGGACCTTATCCGTGGTGTGAGGCAAAGGGACCCTTTTTCCAACCTACACCTACAAAACAAAAGGAAGGTGCTATAATACTTTATCTGTTTGAGTTTGCTATTTATAAACATGAAATATAATCAGCTCTGATCAAAGTCACGGCAATGTATATAAACTAGATTTTGAATAAAATGTACAATTTTCCATGTGGAAATCATTCCTACAATTTATAAAGTATTTTTCATTCTCCACGTGACTTTTCTCCCTTTAGCATTTGAAAGCATAAGTATGCTGGGAGTGGATATTCCTGGTTATGTTAAATTTAACATCAGAAAAAAGACTTTACAGGACACTATTTTCTATACAAAAAATTATTTTTTGAAATGGTTTCAAATATACTCACAAGTTGTCACAACATGTAATAAGATATTTTCATTATTTTAGTAGAAGACATGTTGAAAACCTGCATTACAATTGAGAGTAGTGATCCCTCGAAACATCGCTGGAGCCACAGAGGTGTGCTGAAGTCTTTTGCCTATCAAAATGGAGTAGCAGAAACTTTGGATTCATGTGAATGGAATGCATTGCTGTGCACAAGATGGGTGAGGGTACTGCATTTTTTTAATGTCTTGTACTGATCAAATGAAAATATCCTATTCCATGTGCTGAGTATGTTTTGAAACTAATTATACAAAGCATTTTTCCATAGAAAATGAAATTAGGTCCTGGGAATACTTTTTCTGATCTTATAGGCCCGACTGGGGGAATCCATATTGAGCTACACTTCCCTGTTAACATTTACGGTGTTCCAGAAAATAATGAAGATAGAAAATCTGCGAAAAAAGAGAACTGTGAAATTTACAATGTAAAAAAAACAAAACATTTTTATTTCACAAAGGATTGTTTTGGCCAAAAAGTCTTTCAATCACATTGTGGGAATAACTCAATGCTTTTACCCATCTAAGTGCTGTCAGATTAGAAAAATGTGACTCTGATATAAAGACCAAAACAGTGTTCAGCACTAAGGGGTGGAATTTTTTTTTTTACATAAAAAAATTGTTGCTTATATTGTGACTAGGTTCATATTTTACTTTACTTTTACTTCTAGATTGATCACTTAACACTTTAAGGCTAGAGCCACACAGCATAGGACAAAGACCATTGGAAAGCCGACAGCTTGTGTCTGATGCATGACCGCGGTTTTTGTCCTGTTTTGCCCAAAAACTGCAGTTGGTTTTAGCCTTTTTTTTTTTTTTTTTTTTTTTCTGTCAGCAGTACAATTGAATGTATGGTAAACCAACACACCATATACCGGCGTTTTTTATAACATGTTCCTAAAACCACCAGCACCAGAATGATAAGAAAAAAATGACCTGTGTAGACTACAGGTCATTTTTTTTTTTTTTAAAGACTATCTGCATGCAAAACAATTGGATTTTTAGAAAATATGGTCGTTTTTGCATGTTATGTACACATAGCCTAAAGCTTCCTGCTTCATCCTTAATTATAAAACATTTTAATTTACCAATTAACTAAAATTGAATGTCAAAAAATAGAAAATTCAAGATCACTATTTTGATAGAAGATGAACTATTAAGTAAAGTACAAGAGAAAAAACATGGACAACGCAGTTTGGGTGTAAAAGGGAATCTTCTCATCAAGGGGCTATTATAATGCTAGTATAGTATCTTTAATTTTAGGGGTCACTAGAACTGTTTATACAAAGTAAGAGTTTTACCAAATCTCACTAGAGCAACCTCACCCTGAACTTCTCATAAACAAAGCCAAGATGACATGTACAATTAGCAGGTTTGTGTTTTTTTTGTTTTTTTTAGGAGACCAATACGTATCTGGCAGCAGCTTATACCATGGGGCAACAAAGGAGCAGGCAAGCTGAAACATTAGATTGTTACTGGACCTGTCATAAACCATACAATTGCCAGGCATTTATCTAGTAAGGAAAATAAACTTTCCTGTAAATAACCCTTACCATATTTCTGATGGAATTGCTTTTACTCACACAAGATAATAATCTTCAATTTATTACAGACTAGTATGAAACTATTTGTGTGCTTAGTTATGCAATATATTGGAGAACTAGGAAAAATTCATGTGGAGCGATTTCAGAAAAAATCAGTTGTGTAATGTTTTTTGGGGGCAGGGTTCATTTGTATGGAGTTTACTGTTTTAAATGCTATTCTGTGGGTCAGTACAGGTCTGCCAATATCCAATGTATGTACTTTGATTAAGATTCACTCCTTACAAAAGATCTTTTTTTTCTTTTTTCTTTCCAAATCCATTTTCTGAGACCTGTAACTTTTTTTTTTCTTTAAGTCATTGGAGCTGTGTGATGGCTTTTTTTTTTTTTTTTGCAGGCTTTTCATTTATACATTTGTTTTATTCAACTTTTTGATAACCATTTCTTCTGTGAAACAGGATTACCAATATCTGCAAATCTGGTAGGTATTTTTTAGGCTATTAAGCATGTGGGATAAATGTGAGTGTATTAGTTTGGGCTTTTACAGATGTGGCAATACCAATTATTGTGAAGTTGCTGGTCTCCATTGTTTAGCCTGTTACATGCTGTAATCAAAGCTGATTATAGTGAATGGGAAAAGCTATAGAGGCATACCCCTCTGACCATGTCACAAAGATTTTTTGATCTGATGCATACCCATATCATTAATGGATAAACAGCCCATAATTTATTGAAGGATTATAGGACTGTCTACAAAGAACAAAAAACACAGTACTGGTTTTACAAAAGGTATTATGCAAGCATGTTTACCTAAAAACTCATAACTGCAGGAATTTTCAGAGCAATGAATACAAGTACTGTTGGGTCTGTGAAGATGATTTAATCAGGTATGGAAATTATCTTTGTTCCACTCCTTTATCCAATTAAATGCCTCCTCCGAATTATATGATTATTATTGCTGCCGACAGCCGGAGCTCGAGAAGTATGACCCATATGCTTTGGCTGTGACATTAAATCTGAAGTTTAATCACAGAAAATTTACTTTCCAATAGAACTTTTTAATCACATGACTATTCTATCACTACATGATTGGTTAATTGGTGGTCGCTAAGAGACCAGAAATACTACAAATTCTATATGAACAGAGGATTTATACCAATATATCACTGCAAATAATAATCCCTGTTAAAACTTAATTTTTACTTATCTTTTTTTTTTAAAAAATATTAATATCAAACCCCTATACATTACCACTACAAAACCTAGATGATACAGCAAAACTGTGCACTATCTGCCAGTGGAGTAATCGCCCTGATAAAGAGCGGCTCCGCTTTAATGACAGACAATGTCACTACATGCGTGTATAAACACCTTTAAATCCCAGCAAATCCCGACGCATTTCCCCCCATAACAATTCTAGGTTCATCAGGGGATTCAAAATTTCTCTCATTTGGGGAAAAAAGAATACGCTATAACAACGCATATACACAACACATGTACTTCAAAATTAGATGAATAAACTGATACTTAGCTCAAGTGCTCCCAAAGGTATAATGACGATAAATTCCCGCAGCACCTCTAGAAAGCTGGCACCCAAGATAAGAGGGTTTATCCCTCTATCTTGAGTGCCAGCGTACTAGAGTGCTGCGGAATTTATCGTCATTATACCTGGCAGCACTTGAGCAAAGTATCAGTTTATTCATCTAATTTTGAAGTACATGTGTTGTGAATATGCGTTGTATATAGCGTATTCTTTTTCCACAGTGAGAGAAATTTTGAATTCCCCTGATGAACCCTTTGAATTGTATGGGGGAAACGCGTCGGGAAAGCTGGGATTTAAAGGTGGGTTTTTACACGCCTGTAGTGACATTGTCTGTCATTAAAAGCGGAGCCGCTCTTTATCAGGGCGATTACTCCACTGGCAGATAGTGCACAGTATGCTGTATCATCCCAGGTATGTAGTGGTAATGTATAGGGGTTTAGATATTAATATTTTTTAAAAAAAAGATAAGTAAAAGTTAAGTTTTAACAGGGATTATTATTTGCAGTGATATATCGCTAAGAGACCAGTTATAATTTGCATGTACGTATAAAGCATTAGCTGATATGACACATTCCCAAACACTCTGTATCATTTGGGGGAGGAGGAAGGCCTTGAATTTCTTGCTTCTGGCAGACACCCCATCTGTCTCAAGGAAAGCTGTGTGAGAGATCTGATAGTTTGATAAGGATGTATAGCAGTAAAAGCAGTTTAACAAACTATTTGAGCTTAAGAAGATAATGATGAAACAGACTTTATTTTTTTTTTTCCCTTAAGTTACCAACTTGACAGGTCCATAGCACCATGGCAGGATCTTTGAGGAGTTAGACCTCCAGTATTTTGTACCAGAACATATCTCTTTGGATCCACATGGACTTGTTCACATGGCTCTCGTATACATCAATTGCACACATAATACTATATTATTTAAGTGTTACATTTTAGACAATACTATATTTTTGAAGAATAAGCCACTTTTCAAGCTAACAGTACATTTTCTAGTTAAAATACCAGGTATGTTATTGCTTTTTACCTTTTGTACTTTTTTCCACATGCCTCCCAATATGAACAATTTTTGGGCTTTACAAAATATTTTATGATAAATCCAACTGATCCCTCCTAAAACCCATAACTTGGTTATGGCTTGTATTTATAAAGGAGAGAAGCAAGAAATGAAACGCCAAAAAAGCCCTCGTAAAAAGGTGTTATATTCTATTGTAGGTTAGATAAAATTAGCATTAGTAAGGCCTATGTACATGTAAGAATTATAAATTAAATTCTGTGGAGTAAAAACAGATTACTGTAAATAAAAATTCTACTTTTAAAGTTCTCAAACTCATTGAAAATGATCACTTTATTGCATTGTTACTAGAGATGGCGAATTTCTCAATCGATTTCGGTCAACTATCGCAAATTTTCCGCAAAATTTGTTTCGTTCCGAATACTTCGTACGAATCGCGTTAAGCAGCTATTTCCAGCTGCACAGACCTGCAGGGTGCTGTAGAACGTTGTGCCATGCTTAAATATGGCAGAGGGAGCTTGGTTTGTTCTTTCAACATGTTGTGTTTTTTAGTATGACACACGCAGATTGACTGGCCGCGCTCTTAGAATCGCTTCACTAAAAAATCCCTTGGCAAATTAAGAGGGCAAAACTGACCAAAAACGCAAGCGGGAATGTCGCCTGATAAAGTTTATGGCAGCGAAAACTGGTGAAAAAACAACTGAGAGCTCAGGTGCAACAATAGTGACAGTGTGGAGGTGACAGGCGTTCAGCCACAACAGCAAGAGGTCATTCAGTGGCACAAAGAAACATTCTGGAGGCGGCAAAACAGTATTAGGCCACAGAGTGGCACAATCGCACAGTGTGGCAGGTCACGGCGGCAGCAGTATGAGGTCAAGTCAGAGGCAACAAGACATTTTGGAGGCGCAAAACATAATAGGCCACAGAGTGGCACAATTATAGTGTGGAGGTCACGACAGCAGCAAGCATAGAATTCAGGCAGTGGCACAATTGACAATCCTGAGCGGGCTAAACAGTAATATAGGCCACAGAAGTGGCACAATGAAAAGTGTGGAGTCACAACAGCAGCAGAATGAGTCAGGCAGTGGCACAATGACCATTCTGGAGGCGCTAAACAGTATTAAGGCCACAGAGTGCACAATTACACAGTAGTGGATGTCACGACAGCAGCAGCAATGATATCAGGGCAGTGGCACAATGACATTCTGGAGGTGGTAAAACAGGAGGAAGCCACAGAGTGGCACAATGACTGAGAGCGGAGGTCACGGTGGCAGCAGCATGAGGTCAGGCAGTGGCACAATGACAGTGTGGATGTCACGGCAACAGCAGCAGCAGCATGAGGTCATAGAGTGGCACAATGACAGAGTGTTGAGGTGGGTGCAATCCAGTCCCTGGTAAAAGTATGGGGGTAAGTCAGATGGAGAAACGTCAGCAGATGTGGTGGCATCAGGTGGTGGTGGCATCAGAATAGTGGCTGAGGCAGGCAGTTTGAACTGGGACTGACGCCTAAGGCATTGGTGTGTGGAAATCCTGGCTGATCCACGCCTGATTCATCCTGACAAAGGTCAGTCGTTCCACATTTCCCATGGAAAAGCGGGTTCTCCTTGGAACTGATGGCCCCCGCCGCACTGAACACTCTGCTCTGATTGCCACACTACTGGCCGGGCATGACAGCTTCTCCACTGCAAACATCGGCAGTTGCGGCCACACAAATCCAGTTTGGACTGCCCATATAGTCCAGGGATTCTAACTGAGGTGGCAGAGTGCTGTCCAAGTAGGCCACAAGACCTGTTTGTTCAGGGACTCGCTCCCAGCTCCTGCTGCATGCTGTCGACTGCCCTCAACTAATGGGTGAAGGAAGCTGCTCATCAGTGACTCCAGACTTAGGTTACTCTGATGGAGCTGGTTACTCTCAAGCTCCGTACTCCCCACCTTCCCCCATGCATCGCGGCAAGTAAGTCGGTGAGCGCTGAGGAACCCCCCAGGTCAGAACCTGTCATAGGAGGGACAATGCCGCACTGGCAGCAGCCCAACTATTACGGAGGATTTCCCTATATAAATATTTTGTCCTTCCCCTCTCAATAGCTGGGAAAAAGAAGGCTCCCATTTTGGACCGGTCGCGAGGTTCCAATAGGGAGAGAAGCCAGAAGTCATCCCTCTGCCGGGTTCTGACTATTCGGCACTGTCCACTAGCCAGGCAAATAAGCCAAGCTGCGGGCCATCCTGCACAAGTGTCGTCCCGAGGGGCCCCTGACTCCATTTCCACTGTATACTGCCACGGTGCTTGGGGTCATCTGCCTACTCTTCCTCATCTCCATCCACCTCCTCCAGCTGCTCCTCCTCTCATGTCACCTAGGAAGAAAATCCACTCATTTCACCAGACAATGCTTCCTGCTCCAATGTCCTCATCCTCCTCCATTCAAGTCCCCACCGGACTCATGTGGCCACGAGAAGTAGTCCGCCACGTTCTCCAGTCCCCTGGCCCAGACAGATTTTCAGCATCTGTTCCAGACATGAACAGTGGAATGTTATTGCATCCAGTATCCTGGCGACAGACAAATAACGTCGCCCTCCTCGAATGGCCTCAACAAACGGCAGGTGTCCCCACGCATACTGCCACTGGCTAACATCAAAGTTACACAGGGGAGTTACTCTGTCTGCATGATCATCAAAAAATCGTTATGGGCCTTTCTCATGTTCATAACAGTCGGTCCAACAATGTGCAGGCTGGAATTCCAGCGGGTGGAAACATCGCATACCAGAGTGTGTTAGGAGAGGCCTTTCCCTGACCGTCTGCAACTCGAGGAGGTGTTTCCTGGCTTTGTACGAATGGATAAAGTGCATGCACAGTTCCCTGCCATTTTCAGAATGTTTCTGAGATCGGTGGAAGCTTCAGGAACCTTTTCACAAACCATAATTGAACACATGCGCCATGCAGGCGCATGGACCATCCCTCCTCTCGGTGCAGCGGCAGAAACACCATGTCCTCCCATTCGTCCCGTCACCATGGTTCCGATTTGCAGTTGGTGCGGAGAAAGCCACACACGCCTCGATTTTCTTGCTGCAGACGCGGAGCAGTTCCTCCCCTGTGTGACTTCGTTCGCACGAGCAAGCCAGGTGTAGAAATGCGTGACACCGCCTGTGCCCTACACATGTTGTATGATGAGCAGTACTTGTGGAGGCTGAGATGTGGTGTGGAGGAAGGAGGCGGACATTGCGCAGAGGCAGCAGTTTGCCAACGTGGAAGGAGAAAGCGGCGTCACCTGTCCAAGTTGTTGGTGTGCCGGGGCTAGGACGCACATTCACCCAGTATTGCCTAAAGGACATGTACTGGCCCCTGACCGTAGTTACAGCTCCAGACTTCCATGCTGCCAGTGCACCTTGAACAAACCGATAAGCCAAGGACTGACGCCACCTTCTGTCTACATATTTATGAAGTGCTGGTACTAGCCTTTGTGTGATATGAAAAGAAATTAAGGCTTGGAAACTCTCCCATCTCGGCTCGGCACAAGCCATTAGTTCTCTCAACGTGGCAGAGTCCACCATTTGGAAAGGGGGGGACTGCTAATACCAACAACTTGACAGAGTATGTCAGCTGCTGCTACCTTAGGATGGATGGACGCATACTGTTGTCTCTTTGCATCGCCTCGCTGAACGACTGCTGGCGCCATGAGGAGCAGGAGCATCTGACCGGAAGATGTCAAAGAGATACAGCTCCCACCCAGCCCTCACCCTCTGCAAGTTGGTGGAGCCTTACTGTGGCCTGCAATGGCATGCATCCACTAGGCGCTTGCTCTGCTGCTGCGGCGGCAGGATTTGACCACCACATCTAGAGCCACGTTACTCCCAGGTCCACCGGATGGAGACCGCAGCATGTGTTTGACGCATGGCCGTGGTGCCAACGTTAGCTCCCTGGCCACGCTTCACTTTCTGCCCACAGATTTCTACATATACCCAATAGATTCGGCTCCTCCGGGTCTTAGCAAAGAGCTGCCACACCGCCGAGTATCGGTTTTTATGCAAGCCCCCCGCACTGATGACACGGGCCCGCCCGCTGCTCGTTACCCCTGTCCCGCTCTTTTTTGGGGACCGCGAATGGGGTTTTTCCCCCCGTGGCCCGCTTGGCTCCCGACCTACCTCTGCTACCCTGCTGACTACGGCCAAGCCCCACTTGCTGGCTGCGCCGCTGCCTGCCGAAGCGAGCCCTCTTCCCGCGATGTGAAGCCCTTCCCCTTACCCCCCCCCAAATGCGGTGGGGCTACTAACATCTATTTGTTTTTCTCGTACTGTGCCTCACACCGGGTCTTTTATCAGGGCGCCCCCTCACAACATGACCCCCCAGCCATCTCAAAAACCTTACTTTGCCGCCTAGCAAAAAAGGGGGATAGGGCCCCAAATTTTTTTCGCTGCCAAGAGCTGTGACTCCCCCCTTTAAAATTTTTTCACCCTCCTATTATGGCGCTGAGCCCAACCCACAAGTAGATCTCTGGCTGAGGGAACCGGATGGGACAAGGGGGGTTGGGACAGGGGGGGCCACTGACCCCCCCCGGGCCATGCCAACAAAGGGTTTTTGTGATGTTCCCATAGCTCTGGCTGGGGTTTCAGATGTATCTAGAAAAAAGGGGATGACCTAGTCAACCAAAAAGAACATTGGGTTGCTGAAAAACACGGCCGCTAAAGACACGGCAGTTGTGGCCTCACCGTTGACCCCTGCTGCACTCCCCTTGCTGGCTGCGCCCTGGGCCGCTCCAGGAATATTTGCCCTCCACTTGCAGGGAAGACCCTGCCACCTCCTGTCGACATACTTTTTGTTCTAAAATGTACAGACAGTTTAAAAGAAGATATCTGTATATAAAAATACACACCCTGTATTTGACTCCAAATAACCCACTAAGAATTTGGGGTAACCCGGGATAAAAATTGCGCTCCCAAAGGGGGCATGAAAAATTGATTTGTTGTGCCTTTAAAAACCTGGTATTTACTGAATTAAAAGCAAAAAACAGGTTTTTAATTAACCAATTAACCGGATAGAATTATCACAGAATTTCTTCTGTGGCGGTGAAAAACAAAGTTTCTTTTACTGAGTACAACTGCAGAACAACGCTTAATTAACCCCTGGATGTAAATTGCGCCAAACAATTGAGCAACCACAAACTACTAGCTTTGTAGCGTGTTACAATTGCGTGTTTTCTACGCTACACAACAAGAGAAAAAATTGTAATTAACTTTCGCTTGTTGAGTATAAGTTGCAGAGCTGTGGTCTGTGGACCGAGGTCTGGGGGCCAAATTTCACGTGCCAAATTTCTAAGTGGCAATTTAGATGTGGCAATGCTCAGAATTATCCCTGAATTGAGACGGAAGTGAGCAGAAGGGAGCAGGGACTCTCGCCTTTTTGTAAGTTGCTACACTTCTTTGCATACTCCTTATTTACCATGCTTGCTATTACTATCTACCTTGCAGCCATCTGCCTCCTAGCTTACCACCCTATCTTGCCCTCAGACAAGTTTATCCACAAAGCTCCTCTCTCCTTCCTCAACCTATGTACTCATCCCACACGCTATTTTCCCTCTTCAACCACCCCAAACCTCCAGCTCACATATTATACTGCACAAACGCCGCTCATATTCATCACTGACCCACCTGCTGTCTCTTTTCATTCTCCTGCTTCTCGCTGCAGGGGACATCTCTCCCAACCCCGGGCCCCCTTCCTTTACTGCTCATTCCACCTCCTTCTCAGCCGCCCATAGAAACCCTGCTAACCTGCTTGCCATTTGCTGTACGCCTTTTTCTGCCCCTTTTAAGTGTGCTCTATGGAACGCCCGATCCGTCTGCAACAAACTCACTGCTGTTCATGACCTTTTTCCTCTCCAACCTCCCTCAACCTGCTGGCCCTCACAGAAACATGGCTCCAGCAATCTGACACCGCTCCCTTGCCGCTCTCAGCTATGGTGGTTACACTTCACACCACACCCCCAGACCTGAGAACAGGCCGGTGAGAGAGTTGGCATACTTCTCTCTCCACACTGCACTTATCAGGTCCTTCCTCCTGCACCCTCCCTCACTTTCCCCTCCTTTGAGGTCCACACCCTCAGACTCTTTCGGCCATTTTCCATCAGAGTCGCAGTTGTCTACAGACCCCCCGGCTCTCCCCGCCAGTTTCTGGATCATTTTGCCGCCTGGCTCCCACACTTCCTCTCTTCTGAAATGCCCACTCTCATCATGGGTGATTTCAACATCCCCATTGATGACCCCATGTCTCCTTCTGCCTCACAGTTTCTTTCATTAACCTCCTCTCATGGCCTCTTGCAGTTTACTGACTCCCCAACCCACAAGGATGGGAACTCTCTGGATCTGGTCTTCTGTCATCTTTCCTCAATTTCTAACTTCACTAATTCTCCTTATGCTCTCTCTGACCACAATCTTATCTCCTTCATTATCACTAATTCTCAGCCTTCTCTGGACAAACCTGCCCATCATCCATACAGAAATATCCGCTCCATTAATACTCAGAAACTCACAGACACCATACAGTCCTCACTGCCCCCAATCTCCTCCCTCTCCTGTCCAGACCAGGCTGTCAAACGTTACAATGAAACTCTCACTACCACCCTGGACATGTTGGCACCACTCACACACCGCACCACCAGAGTCAGACGCCCGCAGCCTTGGCACACACCTCAGACTCGTTTTCTCCAGCGATGTTCCAGGTGTGCTGAGCGGCTGTGGAGAAAGTCAAAGCTACCTGCAGACTTTCTCCACTACAAATTCATGCTCAGGACTTATCACACTGCCCTTCACTGCGCCAAACAAAAATATTTCACCTCCCTCATCTCCACACTACACAACAACCCAAAACGCCTCTTTGACACCTTCCACTCCCTCCTAAGGCCTAAAGCGCAGGCTCCGGTCACTGACCTCTGTGCTGAAGACCTGGCCACTCACTTCAAAGACAAAATTGAAAATATCCGGCTAAACATATCTCAGTCCCCAAATAATACCCATCCTGTCCCTCCACGCACGTCCTCTAATCTACTCGCAGCCCTTGACCCGACGACAGAGGAAGAAGTGTCCAGGCTTCTCCTGTCTGCTCGTCCCACCACCTGCTCTACTGACCCCATTCCATCCCACCTTGTCCAGTCTATTTCTCCAGCTGTCCTCTCTCACCTTACTGCTATCTGTAACCTCTCTCTCTCCACTGGGATCTTTCCATCTTCCTTCAAACACGCCATCATAACCCCTTTACTAAAAAAGCCCTCTCTGGACCCGTCCTGTGCTGATAACTACCGACCAGTCTCTAACCTGCCCTTCATCTCTAAACTCCTGGAACGCTTGGTCTACTCTCGCCTAATCCGCTATCTCTCTGCTAACTCTCTTCTTGACCCGCTGCAATCAGGTTTCCGCACCCTACACTCCACGGAAACTGCCTTAGTTAAAGTCTCAAATGACCTCCTAACAGCAAAATCTCAGGGTAACTACTCATTGTTGCTTCTCTTGGATCTCTCTGCAGCATTTGACACTGTGGATCACCAACTTCTCCTCAGCATGCTCAGCACCATTGGCCTCCAGGACACCGCTCTCGCTTGGTTCTCGTCCTACCTCTCTGACCGCTCCTTCAGTGTCTCATTTTCTGGTTCGACCTCCTCTCCTCTTCCTCTTGCTGTTGGGGTTCCTCAGGGATCAGTTCTAGGTCCTCTCTCCTCTTTTCATTGTACCACAGCCCCCATTGGACAAACCATCAGTAGATTTGGCTTCCAGTACCATCTCTATGCGATGACACACAATTATTACACCTCCTCCCGTGACATCACTCCAGCCTTGCTACAAAACACCAGTGACTGTCTGTCCGCTGTCTCTGACATCATGTCCTCTCTCCATCTGAAACTAAACCTCACTAAGACTGAACTTCTTGTCTTTCCGCCATCTACTAACCAACCCCCCCCCCCTGCTATTCTGTTTCTGTATGTGGTACCACCATTTCTCCTAGGCAGCAGGCCCGCTGTCTAGGGGTTTTATTGGATTCTGATCTGACCTTCTTCCCATATATCCACTCCCTTGCCCGCTCCTGTCACCTTCACCTCAAGAATATCTCCAAAATCCGTCCATTTCTCACTGTGGAAACGACTCAAACTCTCATTACTGCTCTTATTCTTTCTCGTCGTGACTACTGCAACTCCTTGCTTATCGGTCTCCCCTCTCTGCAAACTCTCCCCTCTCCAATCTGTCCAGAATGCAGCAGCCAGGCTTGTCTTTCTCTCCAGCCGCTATACTGATGCCTCTACCCTGTGTCAGTCACTGCACTGGTTGCCCATCCAGTACAGGATACAGTATAAACTCAGCACTCTCACCATAAAGATCTCCACAGCGCTGCTCCTCCCTACATCTCCTCCCTAGTCTCTGTCTACCGCCCTACCCGTGCTCTCCTCCGCTCTGCTGATGATATCAGACTACATTCCTCAATCATCCGAACCTCCCATGCCCGCCTACAAGATTTCACACGTGCGGCACCAATTCTCTGGAATATGTTCCCGCGGGTGATCAGGCACATTCACAATCCTCACAGTTTTAAGAGGGCCCTGAAAATACATCTTCTCGGTCTGGCCCACCAAGATCCCTAACTGCTATCACACACATCTGTCACTCCCTGCACTTGGGCACTTATCTGTATATAGATGTACAGTCTGGGTGGCAGGTTCATCCATTTTTCATGTAAACCACCCCCTATTTATGAAACATGGCCGGACCATTGTAAACTTGGCACTTCTTACCGTATGTTTCACCCATACAACCTAATAGATTGTAAGCTCTCACGAGCAGGGCCCTCACACCTTGTGTCTCATTTGTAAGTACTTTTAATGTGTAATGACTGTATGTTTACCCTTGAATCTGTAAAGTGCTACGGAATATGTTGGCGCTATAGAAATAAAGATTATTATTATTATTCGCTTGTGAATTATGCTACAGGAAAATTGTAATTTTTGGCGGTGAAAAAGACGAGCAACCACAAACTACTAGCTTTGTAGCGTGTTACAATTGCGTGTTTTCTACGCTACACAACAAGAGAAAAAATTGTAATTAACCTTTGCTTGTGAATTATGGTACAAGAAAATTGTAATTTTTGGCGGTGAAAAAGACGGTTTATTTTTGTCACCACAGCAGAAAAACAACGCTTAATTAACCCCTGGATGTAAATTGCGCAAAAGAATTGAGCAGCCACAAACTACTAGCTTTGTAATGTGTTACAATTGCGTGTTTTCTGTGCTACACAACAAGAGAAAAAATTGTAATTAACCTTTGCTTGTGAATTAGGCTACAGGAAAATTTTATTTTTTGGTGGTGAAAAAGACGGTTTCTTGGAGTCACCACAGCAGAAAAACAACGCTTAATTTACCTCTGGATGTAAATTGCGCAAAAGAGTTGAGCAGCCACAAACTACTAGCTTTGTAGCGTGTTACAATTGCTGAGAACCTGGTGCCAGACAAGGTGGTGTGCTACAACGGGAGAAATCTCCTTGCTGCCTTTAGAATCGGTAGACTTACACACATCCCTTGCCTAGCACATGTCATGAACCTGGTTGGGCAGAAATTTCTCAAGCGCTACCCGGGCCTTGATTGTCAGCTGAGGAAGGCTCGAGGTCTTAGCTCACACTTCCGGCGTTCGCACCCTGCTTCGGCACGACTGGCAGCGTTGCAGGTTCATCTGGGCCTCCCCGTCAACCGTCTGATATGTGATGTGGTAACATGCTGGAATTCCACCCTCCACATGCTCCAGCAATTGTGGCAGCAGCCATTTTGCCATTATGCAGTATCAAATGTCGCATGGCCTGACTAGCAGTGGTGCGGACCTCCGGTTGTTGACCCATAGAGAATGGAGCCAGGTGAAGGATCTCTGCACCATCCTTGGCAGTTTTAATGAGGCCATCAAAGTGGTCAGTCAGGATGACCATTGTGGTTATATTTTTACTGGAACAAGTGTTAGGCACACTGAGGCAGCGTGATGGAGAAGGAGGAAGCAGACACAGAGCCTTATTCACAGGAGGATGTAGAAGGCCCGACTGTTTCCCAATTGTATCGGTCTTCTTCAGGCGGTGGTTTGAGGGCGGGTGCAGGACGGTAGTTCAGCTCACAGATTAGAGCGCATGAGGCTAGCCAGGGCTCTGGTGATGGTCAGGATGAGGAAGTGGAGGAGGATGAGGAGGCAGGAGTGGACACCATTGCTACTGATTACCCTTCAGTGGTAAGAGGTTGGCACAGATTACAGGAGAAGGAGGTGGAGAAAGAAGATCCTGTTAGCGCTCTTCTACACCGAAGCTTGGGAGATCCTGTCAGCATCTTACACATGAGTGTTTGGATGCTACATTACCTGCAACATGATCCACGCATCGAGGCAATAAAAATGAACAGCGATTACTTGGTGGCCACCCGCCTTGATCCACGTTACAAGACAAAAGTGAGCAATTTTCTTCCACCCACAGAAATTAACAGTAGAACACAGGATTTTGAGACAGTGCTCATTGAACAACTCTAAATATCTTTTGCATCTTCTTCACATTCTAATGTCACAATGGAACAACGTCAGTAACGTGGCAGCAGTAGAATAGCAAGTAGCCGCCACAGCAGCAGGCAGTGTGGCAGAAACCTACTGGGTGACATTTTGCAATCCATGTTTACCACCTCACCAACGCCTGCAAGGCAGGGCAGCATTCAGACACATAGAGACTGCCTTAAGACCATGGTGCAGGACTACCTACGGCTCAACACCGATGTTTTTGGACTTAATCTGGACCTATTCAACTTTTGCATATCCAAACTGGATGAATGGCTTGAGCTTGCTCAACACACAATGGAAGTTTTATCCTGCCCAGCAGCCAGCATTATCCCGGAACGCACCTTCAGCACAGCTGTGGGGTGATAACTGACAAACGTATCCATCTTTCCCCTGGCAATGTGGATCATTTGACATTTATCAAAATGAATCAATTGTGGATCTCTAACGATTTTTTTGTCCCGGTTGCCGATGTCACTGACTAGTAAACTGTAGCACATCTTCTTGACAATGTGAAATACACATTTCATCAGTCATCTTTTAACTTCAGTCATTCATCAGTCATCAGTCAGTCTGCCATAAATCATCTATTAAGCATTTCCGGGTCTCATACAGCCAAATCAAGTGTGGTCCCCACCGATTACTACTTCCTATTTTTAACATATTTGTGGGCCCCTTTTTGATTAGGCACCCCTGGCGGTAACAGCAGCTATTGGGCCCTACATCCTGAGTTTTCCCAAAAGCCCCTTTGACACATAATAAGATACCTGTAGTGGAAATGGCACATGGTAACATGCAGGGGTGCAAAAAGGGCATTAATCCTGTCAGGAGCCCTAATCAAAAAAGGGGTAACTGATATGTTAACAAATAAGAACTAGTAATGAGTGGGGGCCCCATTGGATTTAGCTGCATGGTGCCCTGAAATGGTTAGTAGATGAATAATGGCAGTCCTGGCTACCACTGCACCCCCTATTACTACGGCCATACCAGCTGAACCTTCATGTTCCCCGTTGGGCTGTTCTTGTTGCCACCACATATATCACATGTTCTTGGGCCCTGGTGCAACAAGTGAATCTGGGCTCCTGCCAGTTACCTTGTGCCATTTCCAATTCCCTTTTGTGTCAAAGGGGCCCCGTAGTAGCTGCTACCATTGCGCCTCCTATAGCTATGCTGGCCTCATCTTTTCAGTTAGCCATTGAAAGGAATGAATTATTTCAGCCACTCAATTTTTTTCTTTGACTCTTAGAGCCAAATTTTCTTCACTAAGTTGTTCCATGTATCCAATTTACTCTTCTGGATGGTAATTCCAGCTTCACCTCACCTGTATAGGTATAAAAATTAACCTTCTTCTCCTATTGACTTTAATGGGGTTCTAAATTCGAGTTTGACTCTAACTTCGACCCAAACTTCATAAACTTCGCGGTTCGACTTGAACCTTTTAGGGCTCGCTCATCACTACTAATGATGCGTTGGAATCCTGCCTTGCCTATGCAATCAAGTTTCCTCCAGTCTTTTGTTTCTACAGAGTCTTCTGCTACAAAAGTATTCTAGGCCTTGGTGACGTTCAGGCTGCTGGTTCTACAACCCTGTTGGATCCTGAAGGCTTTGTGCCGTCTTTGCTGTTATCAAATGAATTGAAGTATCCTTGTAAAGTCCTGTCATCTGTGCCTATTGTCTCTGAGGTGCTGAAGTTTCCATGCTTGGCTCTGCAATCCTCCTTCAAGAAGAATCCTGCACCTAATGTTACTGCTCAGCCTGGTCCTAATAGAAATACCTGTGCCCTTAGGCTGAAAAAGCATCTGGATTTCTCCAGGTCTTCTCCAATTGGGAGGGACCCTAAGGAGGAGGGAATTGTCCTTATTGGCAAAAATTTTTCCCTTCTGATAAACTTTCTTTTGTTTTTTTGGGGTTAAAATTTGGCCCTGCTCAGGTGCTTAATATCAGCAAGGTCAGTTGACACGATCTCGACCTATTACATTCGGGGTTAAATGGCATATGCAGGTCCTCCCGCCAGTTATTATGGTTATTTTCGGTATATCATGAAATTATAGGCATAGTTAACTCACCCCCAATTGGGACTCCTCACCCCTTTAGTAACCAAGAATGCAAAATGCGGGGGTTATTGAAACATGATCCCAAATTTTTTTAAAAAAGTTTCCAAAAAAAGACACTTCAAGTGAAAACACTTTTACTTGCAATTCAGTAACCAAACATCCATAATAACGGAAACTTTCGTTTCTCCGTTGTGTTTCTGTAAAAGCATAGCGTGGCTACTTCTTGCAAACACTGTTAGCACAGGTGAATATAGATTTAAAGATATCCATGTGAGTGTAATGTCAGTAGTATACATTCATACAGTATGCAGTTAACTCTCTCCCACTTCCCAGTGGTGGCTGTATACAGCCCTAATTACATAATTTAGCAAGTCACAACAGAGATCTATTATACAGATACTATATATTATAAGATTGATCATCATAGAATTTTAGTTGCGAGTGGGAGATAGAACTATTGCTGATGGATCATGAGATGTTTGTGAATGCTCCTAATGCCAGATTTTTATTTGGAAAAAATGCCATATATTGGTGATTTCCAAACCATTAGAGATATGGTTTACTGTTGTATGCTGTTTAGAAATCTCAAACCATCCCCCACAATAACTGAAAGTAAAAAACTGACAAAAGTACATTTGCAGAGGAATCCAGGATATAGTTGTAGCCCCCACCATGCAGAACACCAGAACTTTGACCTCTATTGTCTCAACACTTAGAAAGGATTACTCGCTGCTAGTCCTCCATCAGAAACTAATCCCTTTTCATGTTTTGCATTTCTAAATGATTTCTTCAGAGGATCTTCCGTTTCTGACCCTAGTATTGAACCTATGCGGGTAATCCTGACTTTTCTGATTTTGTCTTTATGTCATTCCTATCTGCTAGCTCTTTTGAAGGATTTTTTGAAGTCTATGAAGCATTGCTTTCTTGTAGAAGCTTTAAACAGGGAAATAGTATTTTTTACATGATTTTAAAAGGATATGTTCACCTGTGCAACCATCTTTTATTACTTTAATGCATCTAAAAAAAAAGAAACAAAATTAGCAAAAATTTTTGGAAAAAGTGCAATTGTCTACAACTCTTCAGCAAACCAATTTTTTTCTTGGAACCCAAATACACACAAAATCCTAAATTAAAATTTAATTCAGTCATTTTTAAACCAGTTTCCAAATGGGCCATTTAACCCCCTTCCTGACCAGGCAATCTTTACATCCCATTTTTTTTATAGTATGAGGGAAAATAGTAAAAAGTTGTTTTTCACTTTATTTATTTAACAGCAAAAGTTGTGCTTAAAGTGGTGGCAGTTCAAAAAAACTTTTTGTTGGTTGGGGGAGAGAAAAGTAGAAGAATAAAGAAAACAAATTTATGCTGTCTTCCATTTCGTACAATATTCCGGAAAGTGCAGCCAATCACAGGCCACAGTGGTTGTTTTTTTATTTTTTTTCCAATGTTTTTTTATTATTTTTTTTTTACATATTGTGCTCCATAAGATCAGAAAAAGACCTTTGGGGTGTATTTTTGTTATAATTTTTTCCCTCTGTAACTGGAACGATACACTACAGGGTGGGCCATTTATATGGATACACTTAAAGGGGTTTTATCGTTACAAAGATCATGTCTCAGATTATGGGGACAATTAAAAATAAGCACTTTTGTAACTGGGTTGCATTACCTCTGTCACTTGGTTTAGCAGATATCAGCTTCTCTGTAGATCGTTATTCTGTTTCTGCTGTTGCTCTGTTACTGGTCGGAACGCCCCCTTGTTGATTCCCTAGACACGCCCCCTGCACTGTGATTGGCTGGCTGACATTTCATTCAACCTGTTGGGATACGCCCCTAGACAGGAAACGCCCTGGCCACGCCCCCTGTGCTGTGATTGGCTGCTGCCCCACTCTGTGTTTACTCCCCTCTGAGCTGTTAAAATCGATAGTGAAACCAAGGTCTGCTCCCTCTATGTACATCTCCAGCTATAGGTGAAGGATCTTGGCAATTAGGGGCCTGTTTAAGGGCTTTTGCCAAGAGGTTGATTCACCTCTCACGATCCAGTCCTTAAGCTGCTACTTGGAAAAGAAGGCGTTCTGTTCCTCAGATCGAATGCAAGCCCCCTCCTTTATGACTCATTATCTGTAGTGTATAAATTTAAGGATTCAACACTTTGTCTGTATCAAGCTCCTTGTGTGTGCAGTGCTTAGGTGATCAGCCCTGCAAACAGAGGTTTGGGGAGTTCAAACCCCTTTGGGTGTTTTTTTTTCTTTTATAAATTGTAACACATATGTAAAGATATTATAAATATATGTGGGAACATCTAAAAATTTTATTTTATAACACAACACAAAGCTCCCCTATATAGTGTCCCGTCCTCCCCGTAGTCACCCCAAAGCACTTCCAACAATGTGATACAATGCATATATTCTGGGGGATGAGAAATTATATAGGGGAGCTATGTATGTGTATATAAATCATTATAGAGATTGACATATATATTTTAGGTCTCTTTATATATGTGTAGAATTTAGGGGGAGAAAAATATAGTCTGTGGGGGACTAGTACTCCAAACCCCTTCCTTGTAAAGCCAACATTCTACCACTACTCTACCAGCCAAGTTATTACAAAGGTTGAGCAGGGTCTTGTCTCAAAGCTGAGTGCTTCTTCCCCCCATTTTCACGCACATGTCATGACAGCAAGCAGAGGTCTTTACTTGAAGCTGAATTTTTTCCTTGTAGTTGAGTAAAGGTCTCTGCCTGTTGTCAGTACAATTTGGGTGAACACCACTAGAAGTGAAAGCTGCTGGCTTTCAGTGTAATTTGTGTGATAAGAGATATAACAGGTGCTTGTGGAGCCTGAAGGCTGCAGACATAAGCAGGCAGGAGGCTACAGAGTGTTTTTATCCGACACCTTCTGCATCCCCTGCTTTATAGAAAATGATGATGTCAACAGGTCTTCAGTGAGGACAGACATGCCTCCTGGGAGGAGAGGCACGCCTGCTGACAGGAAAAGGACACGCCCCCGGATTCAAACTCAATCTTGAGAAAATTAAAACAGCCAAACAGCTCAAACGATAACACTCCTTTAAACAAAATTGGAACGGTTGGTGATATCAACTTCATGTTTGTGGCACATTAGTATATGGGAGGGGAAAAACTTTTCAAGATGGGTGTTGAACATGGTGGCCATTTTGAATTTGGCCATTTTTGATCCAACTTTTTTTTTCCAATGAGAAGATGGTCATGTAACACATCAAACTTATTGAGAACTTCACAAGAAAAACAATTGTGTGCTTGGTTTTAATATAACTTTATTCTTTCATGAGTTATTAATAAGTTTATGACCACTTATAAAATGTGTTCAAAGTGCCCATTGTGTTGGATTGTCAATGCAACCCTCTTCTCCCACTCTTGACACACTGATAGCAACACTGCAGGAGAATTGCTAGCATAGGCTTCAGTATCCGTTGTTTCAGATGCTGCACATCTCGTATCTTCACAGCATAGACAATTGCCTTCAGATGACCCAAAAAATAAAGTCTAAGGGGGTCAGATCGGGAGACCTTGGTAGCCATCAACTGGCCACGATGACCAATCCACTTTCCAGGAACTGTTCATGTTTGGAATGCTTGGACCTGACACCCCTAATGTGGTGGGGCACCATCTTGATGGAAAAACTCAGGGGAACGTGCCATCTTCGTGCAAAAAAGAGGGCAACACAACATAATGTAGCAATTTCAGATATCCAGTGGCATTGAGGTTTCCATTGATAAAGAATGGCCCCACTATCAGGGGCATCTCTAGACAGGTTTGTTCGGGGCACAAGCCCCGAATAAACCTGCCTGTGCCCCGAACCTCAGATCGTCGGCAGCTCTGTGGCCTGCAAAGCTGATGATCGTTTAGCTGTAATGTGTCCCGGACACACACCAGCCGGGTTGTAAGTAAGAGCCTGCAGGAGGCGGGGGAGATCCCCGGGGGGTCTGGGCGCTTAGGAGGGGGGAGGGGCCCCGGCGTCACCCTGAGTTCCTGACTCGCCCTGAAGCCAGTAGCACAAGGTCGGGAAGTTTTCCCCTCAAACCGCAGTGAGAGGCTCCGCCCCTCCCATGCTGGGCTCCACCCCTGCCAGTCCGGGGGGTCCCAAAACCCATCTGCGCTACAGTGATTTTGTTATGGAGTAAACAAAAGCTTCCACAGGTGCCCTCATGAAGGTTCAAATGAGTGAGTAGCCTCCCCGTAGAGACCAAAACAGTAGTACAATTTTGAAACAATTGAATGTAATGAAAGTATATATGTTGTTTCAGATAATATGTGTGTATGTCTTTTCTGTGTGTGTATTTGTATTCATAAGGTTATGTCTATACTTGGTGGGATTTGTATCATATTTTGGTTGTAATGTGTTGTATGCAAATTTGTATGTACTGTATGTACAAAAAATTTCCCCATTTCGCCTCATTCACGGATAAAACATACCTGCCTGTTGTCCCCCTTTTTACATGTAAAAAACAACTGTTTTGAATTATTTTTGAATAGAATTTTTTTATACCGTCATTTGTCAGGGTTGGGTATGTTTTTAGCTGATAGCCGGGTAACGGTAGTTCACACGGCGAAAATGCAGGTAATTTTTTGGCTATTTGCACATCAATTTCACCCAACATTGCCCCACAATTTTGGTAAACATGTTCAAGAGAAACTTGAATTAGTCTGTTCCTCGGGAAAACAATCTATGTTCGTACCCGGGGGGAAGAGGAGACAGGTCCTTCTTGTGGATTAGCGCCCCTGTTATTGTAGTGAATGGAGCCCCCCTGAACAGCACGCATTTTAAAATCACAGGTATGAGGCGTGTAGAGTAGCCGTAACCCATGTGAACGCCTAAGGGGGAAATTTACACAGCGTATAGTGGCACGTACCTGTGGCCCCCTAAGGGGTGGTTGGGAAGGGACACGCTCTCCCAGCAGGATTTTCAGCCGGTCCGGCCACCTCCCCTCCCCTTTCACTTCTCCCCCTGAAAGATTACCTGGGACTTTTTTTACGGGCAGGTTCTTTGTGCCCGGGAAAAACCCAAAAACCAGAGCCCTCCTGCTATGATTTTACCGTATTTGCGGGGCGCAATTTGGGCACATTTAATCATTTTTTGCCCAAAAAAACACTGTGTATGTTCCCCACCCGTAATGTCGGTCTTAGTTCGGGGGGCGTAATTGCGCTTTTTAATGCCCGAATACGGGGAGACTTATGATAATTCATATAGAGAGCTAGGATTGCCTGTTCTGGGGAGAATAAATATCAGAGAGACGCGCTGGCTACAGTTTTTTCTCTAAAAATCCATGCCGCAGTTCACAATGGGGCGTGAAAAATGCAGTGTGAACCCCGCCCTACTGAGCAAAACTTAACACAAAGGGCCCGGGCCCCGGATGTCTTGGGACCCTAGCAATGCCCCTGCCCACTATCTTTGTACCCCATATACCCCACCATACCATCATTTTTTGTGTCCCAACAGTCTTGGAGGGATCTATCTACTGTGGGTTAGTGTCAGACACAAAAGCGGCGGTTTTGTTTGTTAACTTTACCATTCACAAAAAAGTTTGCCCAATCACTGAACATAATGTTCTATGTAAATTGAGGGTCCTGTTCCAATTTTTTGTTTTGCCCATTCTAAAAATTCAGTGCGCAGCAGCTGGATTTGATAAGGGTGCCATTTGTGAGTAGCTAATATCCGCAGAAGGGATGTTCGACTGCTGCCACTCTCCAGTGACATGCGGCAAGTGCTACACTCTGGGCTCTTGCTGAATGAAGCTAGGTCAGACACTGATGTTTCTTCATTTGTGACAGTTTTCTTGCATCAAAATTTTGGCAAATCCAGCATTGAACCTGTTTAATGAAATTTGGCAAGCAGCATGGCAGATGGGTGGTCTGCTGCAATGACCCGGGTGCTGCGTTCATCAGACATCAACACAATTTCTATCTGCTCCTCACATGTTTACCTCTGCAACATGTCAATGGTTGTAATCAAAGAGAAACTTGTAAATAACTCATGAAAGAATAAAGTTACGTTAAAACCAAGCACCATTGTTTTTCTTGTGAAATTCTCAATAAGTTTGATGTGTTACATGACCCTCTTCCCATTGGAAAAACAAAGTTGGATCCAAAATGGCCGACTTCAAAATGGCCACCATGGTCAACATGCATCTTGAAAAGTTTTCCCCCTCCCATATACTAATGTGCCACAAACAGGAAGTTGATTTCACCAACCATTCCTATTTTATTTAGGTGTATCCATATAAATGGCCCACAGTGTACTACAAAAATTTAGGAATATTTGTGTCACGTCAGAGGAGGTGCAGTGGGCCCTGACTGCCACCCAGCCCACTTGCCCTGCCTACCTGGCGTGCTGCCCTAAATGGCAGACCCCAACTGGACGACAGTCCCTACTCTCCTACGTGCAGGGCCGTCAGGGAAATGCGAAGTCAGCAGTCCAGGTCGATAACGGTAAGGGTACGCCAAAGCCACAAATCGGAAAACCAAGAGAATAACGTAAGCCAAGCCAAGGGTCAAAACTGGGAGGTAACGCGGTACAGAATCAGAAGACGAGACCGAGGTCAGGAAACAAGCCGAAGTCAAGGTAACAAGCAAACAAGCAAACGGAGAAACAGGAGAAGCGCAAAGGGGAACCTTTCACAGGCAAGGATGAAGCAAACTGAGCTGGTTTAAATGAGCCGCCCGGACACCGCCCCAGCAGCTGATTGGTGCGGCCTCCGGACTCTTCTATTGGCCTGAGCGACACACCCTCTGGGCTGATTTGAAGCCGAGCTGTCAATCCTATCAGCCAGGCTTCTCCCTGGGCGTGTCACCCGACTGGAGGGATTAACCCCTGTAGCACCTTGCTCCTCCACGGCAACAACGTGTGCCGTGACAGTACCCCCCCTTTTAGGAGGGGCCACTGGACCCTTCCCTGGTCCGGGTTTGTCCGGGTGGGAGTCGTGGAATTCCCTGATCAGAGATTCGGCATGAACGAATCTGGCCGGAACCCACGACCTCTCCTCCGGACCATAACCCTTCCAGTGGACCAGGTATTGCAGGGATCTCTGCACTCTACGGGAGTCCAAGATATGAGCGACCTCGTATTCCATTTCACCCTCAACGTTTACAGGAGGAGGGGGCTTGGAAGGCGAAGTCATAGCCGGTATGTACCTCTTTAATAATGACTGATGAAAGACATTATGTACCCGGAGACAAGGAGGTAACTTCAGACGGTATGCCACCGGGTTAACTACTTCTTGCACCACATACGGACCCACAAATCGTGGGGCTAGTTTACCGGAAGGCACCTTAAGGCGGAGATTACGGGTGGACAACCAAACCTTATCCCCCACAGAAAAACCACTGGAGCAGAGACGCCTCCTGTCACCCTTCCTTTTTTGGATGCTCTGGGCATTGAGCAAGTTCTTCTGAACTTGGGCCCAGACTGTGCACAGATCCTTAACGATAACATCCACCCCACTATGGTCAGAAGTAGCATTGGAAAAAGATGCATGTCTAGGATGAAAACCGTAATTACAGAAGAACGGCGAAACACCCGACGAACTGTTATCCTGATTGTTAATCGCAAATTCCACTAACGGTAAGTATTTCACCCAATCCGCTTGCTGATCAGAAACAAAACAACGAAGCTTTTGTGTAACCGTTTGGTTCACCCTCTCCGTCTGCCCATTAGTCTCAGGGTGAAAGGCTGAGGAGAAGGACAGGGTGATACCCAAAGCCTCACAGAGGGATCTCCAGAAGCGAGAAACAAATTGGACCCTCTGTCAGAAACAATATTTTCGGGTAACCCATGCAGTTTCACAATATGTTTGACAAATAACTTGGTGAGCTTTTTGGACGACGGCAACCCCCTGAGTGGAACCAAAGGACACATTTTACTAAAGCGATCCACCACCACCCAAATGACCGTTTTACCCTCCGAAGTGGGAAGAACGGTCATAAAATCCATGGAGATGTGGGTCCATGGATGCTTGGGTATGGGGAGAGGACAAAGTTCCCCAGGAAGACGGGTTCTGGGAACCTTTGCCCGAGTACAAATGTCACATGCTTCCACATAGGCCTCCACATCACGATATAAAGACGGCCACCAGTAGTTGCGAGAGATGAGCCTCTTTGTGCCAGACACTCCGGGATGTCCTGATTAGTGTTGAGCGATTGCGTTGGCTATCGAGATCGAGCGATAGTCGATAGTCGGCCGCTATCGATAAGGTTTTTCGATAGTGAGCATCGATTATGAGCGATTACCATTAAAGTCTATGGGAGAGCAACAACACCTTCATTATTACACCCAAACAAGGCTGGAAAAGCTGAAATTAACATCCACAACAGTCAAATGAATACGTGCTACATCTTAGGCAACACACTTAGGTTATAAAAGTCACAGAAAAAAAGGCACAGACCATTCACTATCCCTGTCTTGTACCACAGCCTGACCCTTAAACCTGCATCACCCACAAATTAAAAAAGTGCCAGAAGACAGTATGATTTGAACCATCATGTTACTTGAACTGGACATTGAATATCCTGTCCTGGAACGCAGCATGAGCCCCAAACCTGCATGACCCCAGATTTAAAAAGTGCCGCAAAATGGAGTCTTTCAACCACCATTTTAGTTTCACTGGACATTGACTATACCTGTCCTGGACCGCAGTATGACCATTAAACCTGTCTGACCCCCAGATTAAAAAGTGCCGGGAAAAGGAGTCTGTTATGTCTGTATCTGTTATGTTTTCGTATAATACACGGTATTTTTTGCACCTTTCAATTCACCTGTGGTGACTATAGAATTGCTGTTTTAAGATTTACGTGGATGCTGCGTCAATGAACAAAGCTGGGTGCGCAAAAGTCAAAAAACACGTATCTGTTATGTTTTCGTATAATACACGGTATTTTTTGCACCTTTCAATTCACCTGTGGTGAATATAGAATTGCTGTTTTAAGATTTACGTAGATGCTGCGTCAATGAACAATGCTGGGTGTGCAAAGTCAAAAAACACGCAACTGTTATGTTTTGGTATAATAAACGGTGTTTTTTGCACCTTTCAATTCACCTGTGGTGAATATAGAATTGCTGTTTTAAAATTTACGTAGATGCTGCGTCAATGAACAATGCTGGGTGCGCAAAAGTCAAAAAACACGTAACTCTTATGTTTTGATATAATAAACGGTATTTTTTGCACCTTTCAATTCACCTGTGGTGAATATAGAATTGCTGTTTTAAGATTTACGTAGATGCTGCGTCAATGAACAATGCTGGGTGCGCAAAAGTCAAAAAACACGTAACTGTTATGTTTTGGTATAATAAACGGTATTTTTTGCACCTTTCAATTCACCTGTGGTGAATATAGAATTGCTGTTTTTAAGATTTACGTAGATGCTGCGTCAATGAACAATGCTGGGTGCGCAAAAGTCAAAAAACACGTAACTGTTATGTTTTGATATAATAAACGGTATTTTTTGCACCTTTCAATTCACCTGTGGTGAATATAGAATTGCTGTTTTAAGATTTACGTAGATGCTGCGTCAATGAACAATGCTGGGTGCGCAAAAGTAAAAAAACACGTAACTGTTATGTTTTGGTATAATAAACGGTATTTTTTGCACCTTTCAATTCACCTGTGGTGAATATAGAATTGCTGTTTTAAGATTTACGTGGATGCTGCGTCAATGAACAATGCTGGGTGCGCAAAAGTCAAAAAAACACGTAACTGTGATGTTTTCGTACGATACACGGTATTTTTGGCAACAAACAACCTGTGCTGACTACAAGATTGCTGTATTGTAATTTGACTGCAAGGTGGATATATCAACAGTCACAGGTGTAATGGGTAAAATTGAAAATGAACACCTATCTGAAATGTATACTGATAATAAAAGTTTTGCAGCTAACAAAGAGAACTGCAGTTACTAGAAATGATGTGTATCCAATATAAGTTCAGGCTGCCCAATATCCGCTGAATTTACAGCGGTAGATGCTGCTTTAAAATTCTCTAGCTAACTACATAAAATCTTCAAATCTCTAATCTAACTAAATTGGAAGGATCACAGCTAATAGTAGAGGTTTCTCTGTGCAGAAATAGACTAATTTCGCTGAGCTGTTTGGCCACAGGCAGAGCGCAGGTCCTATCCCTATGAGACGCTGAGAGACACTGAGGCTGAAACAGGAAACGTGTTCTATGTAAAACGAGGTCATGTGATTTTTCCAGCCAATCGCAACCATACACATCCCAGTCATGACGTCGCACACACATCTCACCCTGCTCTATTCTGTAATCTGATTTGCTGGCCGCCAAAATTACAGGAAGCGCCGAAAAAGGCGCGATCTTAATAGATGATGCTCAGATTTTAACCTTAATTATCGCATGATCTGGAAATTTCGATCACCATAAAAACCTTGCCGATTTCAACTTTGTCGATAAAAATCGCTCAACACTAGTCCTGATAATACAGAATCATGTAATTCCTTTAACAAACGTAGGCGAAACTGGGTGGGGACAAAGACCTTAGAAGCAGGACAATTAGCAGGTCTCATGTCCTGGTGTGTCTTAATCTCAGTGGCTAAATCGGGGGACATGGCTGAGACAATCGTCTCCTTGGGTAAAATGGGTACTGGATCCTCCCGAGGCGAGTGACTGGCACAGAAGCTTTAAGAAAACACGTCACCTTTAACATTTTTAGATCCTGGTCTGTAAGTGATGACAAAATTAAAACGGGTAAAAAACAACGCCCAACGAGCCTGTCGTGGGTTCAACCTTTTAGCGTTCTCTAGAAAGGTAAGGTTTTTATGATCCGTTAGAACCGTGACTTGGTGTTGGGCACCCTCGAGGAAGTGGTGCCATTCCTCGAAGGCCCACTTAATAGCCAAGAGCTTGCGGTTCCCAACGTCATAATTCCTTTCTGTAGAGGAAAATTTACGGGAAAAAAAAGGCGCAAGGACGGAGATTAGTCATGGTGGCCGACCCCTGAGAGAGGACCGCCCCTACCCCGAACTCAGAAGCATCAACCTCGACGACAAAGGGGTTACTCTGCTTGAATCAACACCAGAGTTTCTCAAATGCCTCTATGGCCTCAGGTTGCCAATTACTGAACTTCACCCCTTTCTTAGTCATGTCCGTCAACGGACAAACAAGAACAGAAAAAAAAGGATGAAGCAAACTG
Source organism: Phyllomedusa bahiana (assembly GCA_025379985.1). Lineage (NCBI taxonomy): Eukaryota > Metazoa > Chordata > Amphibia > Anura > Hylidae > Phyllomedusa > Phyllomedusa bahiana. Next base: position 42,896 of record JAODAL010006888.1, on the reverse strand, counting down.
AGCTGGTTTAAATGAGCCGCCCGGACACCGCCCCAGCAGCTGATTGGTGCGGCCTCCGGACTCTTCTATTGGCCTGAGCGACACACCCTCTGGGCTGATTTGAAGCCGAGCTGTCAATCCTATCAGCCAGGCTTCTCCCTGGGCGTGTCACCCGACTGGAGGGATTAACCCCTGTAGCACCTTGCTCCTCCACGGCAACAACGTGTGCCGTGACAATCTGCTTTTTGGTTGAAAATTTCAGGATGAGCATAAAATGTATTGATTTTTTTTAATATAAACTAAATGGGACCATCTCCAACTTTAGAATTCACATGTCCAACTGTTCAGTGTTTCAGTAATTTTTGCACAACTTGATGATCTCTAACAAGGAGATTCATGGCAAAATTTACAACAGGTGTTTGATCTCTGAATTGACCAATAAATTTAGGGTTCAATTTGAATTGGGGTTTAAACAGTCCTCTTCATCATGCTATTCACATTTGGACATCATGAAACGAAGACAACACCTTACAATTGTTCAACAGTACCTTGCCATTGAGAGGCTTCAAGCAGAATGCTCTCATACGGAAGTGACCACTGAGTTTTGAGTGTCACAGGGTGTCATCAGCAGGTTGCAGCAAAGACACTTCTGTCTTCGGTGATAAACTCCAAAACCCAAATAGGTGGGTGGAGGCATTTTGGTTTCTGCTAAGAGGCATTTTTCTTCTATACAAATAAATTCTATATCATCTCACCAGATCTGTCTCAGTCTAACATAAAAAGATAAAATAGTTGTCCACTACTAAACAAATGTACCAGTTGGAGCCCTTTTCTGACATTTGAAGTACGCAAAGGTCGTAATTTCCGGAAGGCACTGTGGACGAGGCTCAGGAGCTGAGCCTTTTTCCTACATGGCAGAAGTGAGCTATTAGTTACTGGAGCACTTGATTCTAGTGAATAACACTTATCCTGGCCATCTTAAGGGTGCATCCCCACGGCATAGGACAAAAACCGGCCGGTTTGCCGGCCGGTATTTGTCCTGTTTTGCGCCCGTCCCCACAGACGCGTGGGGGGTGGGGTGGCTTTTCTCCGCGAGGAGCGGAGAGGAGCCCTCCCCCCTCCCATTGAGAAGCACAGATTCCGTCTGAACACCGGACGGAAGAAGGTGCTTGCTCAATGTTTTGCCGCCGGACCGCCGGCGGCAAAACCGCCAGGCGGAAGACCCGTGCAGTCGGGACTGCTGCACGGGTTTTGCATAGAGCACAATTGTGCTCATTTTCGGCTGGCTTTTCAGGCGGTCTGAAAAACCGCAAACCGGCTGAAAAACCGTCCGAAAACCCTTGCCGTGGGGACATGCCCTAACTGTGTAGATGCTTCAGTCTGTGCAACTGTAGTATCCAGCTATACAAGTGAGGGTCGCCCCATTTCATCACCTAATCATCTCTCCTACCCCCTTCAATGACATGTGAACTTAAAGTGCAAACTACCTGTCATGGCATCCTGGAACCCGAGGTCTGCCATCTTACTGCTTCTATCACACCCTGTCAGAATCATGGTAAAATGTAAGTGCAGTAATTTTAGCCTATGTTACAATTAGAGATGGGCGAATCGATTCTAACGAAGTTGAATTCGTTTAGAATTTCAGGAAAACTTTGATTCTGAACGAAGTCGAAGTTTGGGGTGTTTCGTGGGAACGAAGCGTGCTTTTGATTGATAAAATGGCTGCGAGCACATGGCGTTACATGGGGCAGAGAACTCTCGGAGGAAGAAGGGCATAGCCTGCATGACATGTGCAGAGATTAAGCCAATCGGAGACCGGCGGGATTCTGTGACATCACCGCACTATATAAGTCCGGGCGCGACGTTGGGAGCTGATACCGCTCTCACTGTACTGAGTAGGGAAGGTGCTGCTGCGGCTGCTTATGATAGCTGATGCTAAAGAACTCATTTTTAACAGCGATTTTTGGGGGGTGTCACAGCTTGTCTCAGAGACTGCTTCTCTTACGTTCTAATTCTGATTTTATGGGGTATTGGAACTGAAGTCCAGTGTGCATCCAATGCAGCTGCATATACATTTTAATGCTATCTGCTCAGTTCTTCAGCACATCGAATATCCAAGGGTTATCTAAGCCTGTTCCTGTTGTATTCATTTAAAGAAACAGTGTTTTTACAATCCAAATACCACTTAATTTTTTGTTGCTCATTTCTTTTGCGCAATTTAGATCCAGGGTTAATTAAGCGTTGTTCTGCTGTTGTGGTCACTAAAAGAAACGTTCTTTTTCACCGCAAAAGAAGACATTTTGCCTGTAGCATAATTCATAACTGAAGGTTAATTACAAGTTTTTCTGTTGTTGTGTACTGTAAAATACACGCCATTTTAACATGCTACAAAGCTGGTAATTTTTGGTTGCTCATTTCTTTTGCACAATTTAGATCCAGGGGTTAATTAAGCGTTGTTCTGCTGTTGTGGCAGGCTCTGGTGAAAACCGGGACCTACTGAGACCACGCTCCCTGGCGTGGCCGCTACCACCGCTTGCGGTGGTCCAGAGCAGCCACTACCCGTGTCGTTACAATGGCTGAAGTGAATGCCAAGTTTCCTGGCAGGTTCTTTGAATGGTGCAGAGTCCACCACTTGAAAAGGGAGGGACTGCAGTACCACCAACTTGGACAGGAGCACGGTCAGCTTCTGCACTTAGGGATGGCCAGACGCATACTGCTGTCTCTTGGCAATCGTCTCGGTGAACGACTGCTGGCACCATGAGTGCCGAGGAGCAGCAGTATCTGGACCGGTAGATGATGTAATAGACAGGGAGTTGTATTCGGCACTGGGTGCTACATTTGTTGGGACAGGATGGACCACCACATCTAAAACACGTATGGTGACACTGCATGATGTTGATGCAGGGCCGTGGTACTAACATTAGGTCCCTGGTCACGCTTTACTTTCTGGCTACAGATTCGACATATAGCCATGTTCATCTCCTCTGGTGTCTCAGCAAAAAACTGGCACACCGCCGAGTAGGTGATTTTACCACCAAAGCTACGCACTGACTGACTGTTACTGCCGCTGACCCGGTGAGTCCCTGTGCCGCTACTTTCTGGGACCTGCAAAGTGGGTGGTCTAAATCGTGGCCGTTTGGCTCCCAACCTCGCACTGCTGCCACTCTGCTGACTCCCGGCCACACTACCGACTTACGGGCTGCGCCACTGCCTGACAGGCAAGCTGGTGCTCTCTTCTCCCTATGATAATGATGGACTCTTGTACACTGTTGGTCTGGGTCAGCTCATAGCATCACATGGCTTTCAAAACCACCAGTATGCTGATGACACCCAACTTTACATCTCCGGCCCAGACATTAACTCTCTACTGTCCAAGATCCCAGATTGTCTGTCGTCCAAAGCCTCCTTCTTCTCCTCCCGTATCCTAAAACTTAATGTAGAGATAATGGAATTCTTCCAGAGCCGGGACAATGGTTAGTCGAGGGTAGGCGACCGAGTAGGGCGCCACTACATCCCAGGGAGAAAAGGGGGCACAAGGAGGCATGGAGTGGACTGAAGTTTTCCGTTTGGGGGCATTTTATGCCTTGTTTAACTAGGGCACCAGAATAACTTGTCCCAGCCACGCCTGCTTCTCCCGGCTCCCAAGTGCGATCGGCTACATCGATTAGTGCCGCTGCAGCTTAAGGAAGGTGTGATTGATTGTGTAAGAACGGCTGAAGTGCATGCAAAGTTTCCTGGCACTTTTTAGAATGTATTGCAGATGGGTGTAAGACTTGAACAACCTGATTGAGCATTTCCTCCCATGTGTGACTTCGTTCACCCAGGGGAATCATCCTGTCCACTTGGATCATCAAAAATCGTTAATGGCCTTTCTCTGTTCAATAATTTCCCCCTGTTAATATATTTATTCTTGTTCATCAATTTCTCCCTGTTAATATCTTTATTCCTGTTCATCAATTTCGCTCTGTTAATATATTTATTCCTGTTCATCAATTTCCACCTGTTCATCAGTTCTTGTCTGCCCATGTACCCGACCTTTCTGCTACGTTACCTGACCTCGAATCTCCGCCGCTTGCCCTCACCTTTTGGCCTGACCTTTGACTACGAGTTTCGTCTTACGATTCGGTCCCTCGCTGCGCCTCGGCTGCCACCGAAAGCTAGTCGCGCCAGGGGTAGCAACCTGGTAGGACTCCCGCTGCAGAAAGTCCATCATGCCTTGCGGCAGGCTCTGGTGAAAACCGGGACCTACTGAGACCACGCTCCTTGGCGTGGCCGCTACCACCGCTTGCGGTGGTCCAGAGCAGCCGCTACCCGTGTCGTTACAATGGCTGAAGTGAATGCTAAGTTTCCTGGCCAGTTCCTGAATGGTGCAGAGTACACCACTTGAAAAGGGAGGGACTGCAGTGCCACCAACTTGGACAGGAGCACGGTCAGCTTCTGCAATCAGGGATGGCTAGACGCATACTGCTGTCTCTTGGCAATCGTCTCGGTGAACGACTGCTGGCACCATGAGTGCCGAGGAGCAGGAGTATCTGGACCGGTAGATGATGTAATAGACAGGGAGTTGTATTCGGCAGAGGTGGTGAAGCCATGACTACCTGAAATGGGAGGCGTGCCACTGGGTGCTACATTTGTTGGGACAGGATGGACCACCACATCTGAGACACTTATGGTGACACTGCATGATGTTGATGCAGGGCCGTGGTACTAACATTTGGTCCCTGGTCACGCTTTACTTTCTGGCTACAGATTCGACATATAGCCATATTCATCTCCTCTGGTGTCTTAGCAAAAAACTGGCACACCGCCGGGTAGGTGATTTTACCACCAAAGCTACGCACTGACTGACTGTTACCGCCGCTGACCCGGTGAGTCCCTGTGCCGCTACTTTCTGGGACCTGCAAAATGGGTGGTCTAAATCGTGGCCGTTTGGCTCCCAACCTCGCACTGCTGCCACTCCGCTGACTCCCGGCCACACTACCGACTTACGGGCTGCGCCACTGCCTGACAGGCAAGCTGGTGCTCTCTTCTCCGGCCCAGACATTAATCTCTACTGTCCAAGATCCCAGATTGTCTGTCGTCCAAAGCCTCCTTCTTCTCCTCCCGTATCCTAAAACTTAATGTAGAGATAATGGAATGCTTCCAGAGCCGGGACAATGGTTAGTCGAGGGTAGGCGACCGCGTAGGTCGCCACTACATCCCAGGGAGAAAAGGGGGCACAAGGAGGTATGGAGTGGACTGAAGTTTTCCGTTTGGGGGCATTTTATGCCTTGTTTAACTAGGGCACCAGAATAACTTGTCCCAGCCATGCCTGCTTCTCCCGGCCCCCAAGTGCGATCGGCTACATCGATTAGTGTTTGCCTGTCACCGCCGTCCTCCTCAACGGTGTCGCTGTACAAAGCCTGACCGTTCGCAACATAACCCCCCCATTGCAACTCTCATCATCACTATTTGCCCGCTTCTGCAAGAAGCAGCGGATGTCTTCCCCACCTCTTTGCTGCCCACTGTCCTCAAATAGTTGGTCCTTACTGTATAGTGGTGCAGAGGCCACAGCACAGAGTAGTTCTCTGGCTGTGGGAAGCGAACGGGACAGAGGTGGGTTGAGGACAGATGAGAGCCCATCAACTGCTCCCGGGCCATGCCATCAAGGGGTTGTGTGTGACATCTGGGGTTGTCAGATGTCATCTGGGAGAAAGTGTATTACCTAGTGTGTGGTCAACACATGGCCGGTAGATGACACCAGATGCTGTGGCCTCGCAGGGTGACTCCTGCTGTGACGTCCCCTTACTGTGCTGTGATCTGTGGTGGCTCCGGTAACCTACTACTGTGTTCTTTGACGCTATGGTAGGATCGTAGCCCTCAGCTTGTTTTTTTCCAGCTGTCGCTGCCATGACTTTATCAGGCTACATTCCCGCTTCAGCTTTTGGTCAGTTTTGCCCTCTTAAGTGCCCAGGGAATTTTATAGAGAAGCGATTCTAAGAGCGGTGGCAGTCATATGCGTGTCATACCAAAACACAACATTGTATGAAGACCAAACCAAGCTCCCTCTGCATATTTAAGCATGGCACAACGTTCTACAGAACCCTGCAGGCTCTGTGCAGCCTGATAATAGCTGTTTTTTAACGCGATTCGTCCCGAGGTAATTCGGACCGAAACAAATTTTGTCGGAAAATTTGGCGAAGTCACTGAATCGAATCCTATCTCTAGTTACAATAAGTATATTAGTGTTTCTAGATGCACTACTCTCCTGCATTGTTGCACAGTTCTCCAAAGTACATGGTTACATGTTCAATGAAGTATAATTGTTTGTCACTTGTATGCATGGTACAATTATTGTCTTATTTTAGTCTGACAGTCTGACCGCCGACCTCTGGACACCAGATTGACTATGCCTCTTATGGACTTAGCTGACTGGTTTCTAGAAGCCCAGTTATATGTGTAGTAGCCAATTCATAGGTGTAATTTCAAGCTCCTGGGTTCCAATGCAACACACAGATACCTCAACTACCATGTGCCATTTATAATACATATTTATCAAAAGGGTCTTTGGGTCCCATTGCTACAGCCTTTATAGTTATACCTTTGGAAATATTCCAGTATGACAATGCTTATTGCTGCTTCATGTCAGCAAAAAGTTGACTGGTGTCTAGGAGCTTAATTACTATTACTTGGCAGCATGTAGCAGCCTGTCTCAGTTTTGAGCTCCATTTATTGTCTTGCATCGTCACACCAATATTTTGATGTCACTCATGCCCCTTGTGCATACAGATTTCACAGGGTTTAAAGTTACTGCAATCTAGCATTTGTAAGCCAGGTACCTGACTGTTGAAGACAGCTGGATACACTGAGAAAAATGCACAAGTGGCTCATAAAAATTTCTGTCCTCTTTGTGGCAAATCTATCTCTAAATTGTTTATGAATTGTCTTTAGGCTATGTTCACCCGGGTTAAATTGAGTCGCATTTCGCCGTGTATTTCGCGGCGTACTGCACTCAAATACGAGCTAAATGCGCCCCAGTCATTACGGTAATCCACAGTTCTCATAGAGAACTCTGGATACCGCCTCTTCTCCCCGGGCGTACAATAAGACGTGCGGGGAGCTAAGTGACATGTCAATTACTCGCGGCGAATATGTGCCGCCAGTAATGAATGTCCATGGGGCCGGCGGGCTGCCCCCCCACCCCTGCCTTGCAGGAGTACGCGCCGATCGGCGTGAGCTCCTGAAATCCCAGCGTAATTGCAGGGAGTACTTTCGCCTCACAATTATGCCATGTGAACGTATCCTTACTATGGAGAACACTATTTACAAAATCTAAAAAATCTAAAAAAATAATTACAAATAAAATATTATATAGAAATAAGAAAACAGAAACATCATCATCATAGTTGCTCTGATCAAGGCAATACTTGTTTGTGTTGAATAGGGATGAGCGATACTATCGACAAAAGTTGAAATCGGCCAGTTTTTTACGTTTATCGAGGTTTTGCGATTATGCAATAGTTTTCTGAAATATCTTAATGATAATTGTTATCACATTTACAATTGCGCCTTTTTCAGCGCTTCCTGTAATTTTGGGGGCCCAAACCCCAAACAGAGAAAAGCATAGAGCAGGGTGATCTGGGTTTACAACGTCATGATTGGGCGGTGTATGGATCTCATTGGCTGCAAAATTCACATGAACTCGTTTTATGAATGCGACTCCATTTCCTGTTCAGCCTCATTTCTCACTGATCTCACTACAGAGCAACACGTCTGACTGCCTGTCCCAATAGCTATTGTCACAGCTCAGAGAGATGGTCTTCTCTTATACAGAAAACCAACCTTGTAGTTGTGAAGCTTAGGATATAGTTAGATTAGAGAATTTAAGTTCTGATTTAGTTAGAGAGAGACTTGTAAAGAAATCTAGTGCTCTGTGCAGCCATGGGGAGTGGAGGAGAAGGAGGGTTTATATTGTGCAGCCCAGTCTCTCCTGTCCTGAACTCACATGGAAATAGCAATTTTGTTTTAACACTTTGTGGCCAGCAGACCTCCCTCATTAGGTGAAATTGTCACTTTTGTTTTTACATTTCTATTGGTGTCTGTGCGTCCCAGTTTTTTGCCAATAGCCCCCTTGTACGCACATTGGGGTTTTCAGAAATGTATTTTAACTGCCCCCTGTTGCCCGTGTGCCAAAAACTGCCCATATGTAACCCAAATAACTTTTAAATAGTTTCTATTTCACTCAGTGAAATTTTTCGGGTTTGGGGGGAAAAATTGTACTTTGTACGCAAATTGGTTTTTACAGTTTTTTTTCATAGTAACTGCCACCGGTTGTCAAGGGTGTAAAAACCTCCAAAATGTAACCCCTATAATTTTTAAAATATTTTTAAAATTTTCACTCATGCTTTTCCTCATTTTGGGTTTGCAAAATCGTGCACTTTGTATGAAAATTTTGGGTTACAGATATTTCCCACATAACTCCCCGCCTGTTGCAGTGGTGCCAAAACCACCAAAATTTAAATCCATATAAGTTTTAAATAGTTTTTTTTTTCACTAAGTGGGTTTTCAGTTTGGGCAAATCTTTTGGGCATTTTAATGAAAATTTTGGTTTCCCAGATATTTCATGTAACCCCCCGCCTGTTGTCGTTTTTGGCCAAAACCCCATTTGTAACCCTTATAATTTTTTAAATATTTTCTATTTCACTCAGTGGGTCTCGTTTGGCGAAAATCGTGCATTTGTATGATAGTTGTTAAAAACTATAAATTTGCAAGCCCAAAGGGGCATTAAAAAACTCAGGACTACAAAAAGAACACGTTGATTTGGGGGTTAGGGTTTCTTCCCCCGGGGCCCGATTTCACAAAATATTTGATAAAACAATTTTGTTTTACTCCTAGCTGGTTTTGGAAAATTTAAAGGGGGATTTAAGAAAAACCCTGTGATTTGGGGGCCGCCTTTTTAACCCCAAAAACAGTTTCTCAAATAAGGGGATTTTTTGAAAAACTTTCCTCCTTTTCCCCAAAAATTTTTTTTTTCCCGAACATGGGAGTTAAACTGCGGGTGGTAAACGAGCAAAGGGGGGTTGGTAGGGCATGGAGGTAGAGGTTTTGAGGAAGGTGTCCCTTCCAGTCCCTGGGTGAAAAACACGCAACCCCAGCGTACAGGGGGTTGCGGGCCCGTAAGCCCTGTAAACCCCTGGGGCCCGGTTTCCCTTTGAATCTCAAAAACACCCGTCCCCCAAATCTTTTCTTCATTGTTAAAAAAATCTGCATCCAGCATTTTTTTTAACCCATAAATCCTCCAAAGTAAAGGCCACAAATTTTCCATCACCTCATCGTCAACACCCTTTTTAAAACATGAAACAAAAGGCCCCCAAATTAAACCCTCTGTACCCCCCACTGTGAATAATCCATTTTTTTTTTGAAGACCTCTTTGAGGGGACAAAAAGCAGTTGGGGTTTCGAAGGCTTTTCCAAAAGATCAAGGGGCCCAAAGAGGATGATTTTTTTTCCCTGCTCTGAAACCCAAATCGCTGTTGCCATCAGAGGGGAGAAGGAACCCGGGTCATCCCCAAAAACCCCCGGGGAGGTCGGCAACGCTTGCAGTCCCCTGTTGCTTGAAACCCCCGCAGCTCCAGGATGTGGGAATGTGGGACGGGGAAGTACCTGTGCTGATGATGATGACTTTTGTGGACCCCAACTGGGGGTTTTTTCAGCAAAAATTGTTTGGCGAGCGTTTCCCATCACTGGAGAGGGGAAAAACGGGGGGTATTTGGTCAGTACGGGTTCTAAACCCCCAAAAGGAGAGGGGGGTTTCACAAGTCTCCCTGAGTTTTTTCCCCCTTTGGCCATGATCATGGGGGCAGGGAAAACCCCGGGCCCCTTCGCTTATCCCTTTTAAAAAGGGTCCAGGACATTTAAAGCCGGGCCCCTTTTTCGATCAACCCTCAGATTGGGCCCACCAGCGACGTTATAGGGCCACACCCGCAGGGGGAAAGGGTTTTTTAAGTTTTTAAACCACCACCAAAAAATTCTGGGGTAAACAAAAAGCGGGAATAAAGGGTTTTTAAAAATGGAGGTAACACTTGGCGAAAAAAGGCCACACCGATCCTGGGCTTCCAACCACTGTCACACCCTCTGTCTCTGCCTCCTCCGCCACTTCTAAGACCAAGCGTTCTTCAGCTACCATGTCCCTCAGCAGCATGAGCAAGGATCAGCCTCCGCTTCAGCCTCCACCATCGCCCAAGTACCACCAGCACCACCAGAGACACAGCCTACCCCTCCTACTTCCACCAGATTAACCTGCACGCCGTAGAGCGGCTAGTCTAGCAGCCAGCCTTCCGTTTACCAGGTGTGGGAGCAGAAGAAACACTTTAACTTAAACCATCCCAAAGCCAAAAGCCTGAATGTCCCTTGGAACAGAAATGTGGGTTCTAAAAGTCTCATTTCTCCCTCACAATTTTTAACAGCGGTTGAGAAGTCATTTTTATAATTTTTTGGGTAATGTTGCTGTGAAATACAGCTATACTACAGGTCCTATTATAAAAAATGTGGTTTCTAACAGACATTTGTTCTTCACAATTGTCAACAGTGGCCAAAGGGTCATGTTTTGATTTTTTGGGGGCATGGTGCTGTCAAAAACAGGAGTGGTTCAGACACTGTTAATGGACACATATTGCAAAATGACTTGTTTTTTCAAGATCTTTAACAAAGCTATCAATCCCTGTAGTGAGACAACCTGCTTAATACATAAAAAAAAAAATAGAAACAAAGACGTGGTGGGATTCCATCCTATTTTAAAAATGTGTTTTCTAGAATTAAACTACTAAAAAACTTGCATGTACAAAATAGTTGATACAAATATTTCTCTGATTTGTACAAAGGAGGTACAGCAACCACTGATAAAAGACTTGAACAGATGTAGGTTATTCAGAGGACATCGAGTATGGAGCACATTCGTCACACTAAGTACAGAGACAATATCCTCCAGCATGTAAAGTAAAATGAGAAAAATAAAGCCAAGAAAAAGTGCACTGCTAAAGCACGTTTTGTGACTAAATGGGAATGGGGGGCTTGAGGTCAATTTAGCTCCTCGAACTTCTCAATTCCTCCCCACTCTACTTCAGCATGACTGTTTTCATTGCTGCGGCATAAGGGCATTTTTGCTGTGTTAATAGATGACGGATGCCAGCCCTGGCTCTCACTGCACCCACTGTAACTCGGGCCCTGCTAGCTGAACCTGCGTGTTAACAGATGACAGATTCCAGCCCCAGCTCTCAACACACGCACTGTAAGTCCGGCCCTGCCAGCTGAACCTCCATGATCCACGTTTACAGCCTCTCCCGCCTTGATCAGTAATTTCCTTCAACCCACTTGACAGTAGATTGCAGGATTTTCAGACAGGCCTCGTTGACCTACTGGGGACATTTATTTCGTTTGCTTAAAATTCTAATGTCATGGTGGAACAATGTCACCAGTAGAATGTTAAGTAGCTTTAGCAGCAGCAGTATTGGAAATCTAGTTTTTTTTTTAAATATAGTTTATTTCTAATTGCGAAATTTTCTGATGATGGCCCATAAGGGCACCTGTGCGGGGTATTGGGACAAGCTGCGTTACAGGATATGGATAGTCAATGTCCATTTCACTAAAATACTGCTTCAAAGACTACTTTCTTCTGGAACTTTCTAATCTGTGGGTCATGCAGGTTTTAGGGTCATGCTGTGGTACAGGATGTCAATGTCCAGGTCAACTAAAATGGTGGTTCAAAGACTCCTTTTTCCGGCACTTTTTCATTTGTGGGTCAGACAGGTTTAAGGGTTATGCTGCGGTCGAGGACAGGGATAGTCAATGTCCTGTTCAACTAAAATGGTGGTTCAAAGACTCCTTTTTCTGGCACTTTTTAATCTGTGGGTCAGACAGGTTTAAGGGTCCAGCTGCGGTGCAGGACAGGGATAGTCAATGTCCTGTTCAACTAAAATGGTGGTTCAAAGACTCCTTTTTTCCGGCACTTTTTAATCTGTGAGTCATGCAGATTAAAGGGTCATGCTGCAGTCTAGAACAGGGATAGTCGATGTCCAGTTCAAAATGGTGGTTCAAATAATACTGCCTTCTGGCATTTTTTAATTTGTGGGTCATGCAGGTGTAAGGGTAATGCTGTGGTACAGAACAGGGATAATAAATAGTCTGTGAATTTTTTTCTGTGACTTGTTGCCTAATTTTCTTGCCTAAGATGTAGCACGTATCCAGTTTACTGTTGTGGATATTAATTCCAGCTTCTCCTCACCTGTTTGGGTGTAAGAATGAAGCTGTTGTTACTCTCACATAGACTTTAATGGTCATCGGTGATAATCGACTATCGACATGTTAATTGCCGATATCAACTATCGACTCGATAATGATTGTTGACACAATCGCTCATCACTAGTGTTGAAGTCAATCAAACCAAAATAAAGAATCCTTGTTAATACTGTATTTTGGTGTAAATTAGCGATATTGAAAAATTGTGCAATATAAGTGTAAAAGTAGTTTTTGTTACTTTAACTCTAAAAAAACATAAAGTACAATCCAAAGGTATAAAAAAGGCTCTGTGGGCTATAGGTATGAAAACGGTGGAAACCATTTTGAGCTTCCTTTTCATCTCATATAGTGCTCTAAAAAAATGAAAAGGGAGCTCTGATTGGATGCTATCGGCAACAAAGAATTTCTTAGACCTAGACAGTTTTCATACATGTCCCTTTATATGTTCAAAAAAACAAAATCAAAATAAAACCATTAATTTGGTAGCCCAACAAATAAAAAATGAGGGCTGTTAAACTACCATAAACTACAAATTTAGTTAAAAGAGTAGATGTTAATTAAAAGGTTGAGGTACGTGATAAGCAACCATTCAGAGCTTCCCTTTCATCTCATATAGTGCTCTGAAAAAATGAAACGGGAGCTCTGACTGGTTGCTATGGGCAACAAAGAACATCTTAGACCTAGACTGTTTTCATACATGTCCCTCTCTATGTCCAAACCACCATGAGTTAAAAGAGTACATGTTAATTTAAAGGTTAAGGCAAGTGATAAGCTGCTTTTAAAAAAAAGATGTAATTGTTTGCAAACATATTTGTACTTTGAGATGTTCCTAGAAAAAAGGCAAGAATTAAGAATTTTCATTGGAACTAATGCCAAAGTCTGTTGGGTCCTCGAGGAATTAATGATTCTTATTTACTGAAATTGTGAATATTTACATCAAAACATACTATGCTAATTGTACAATTTCTTATTTGTTACTAGAAGCGTAAGAATTACAAAATATCTTTAAACTATTAAGTTTGTTTATCAAGTTGATAGCTTTCTGTTTATTAAAAATGCCTTCTTTCAGTCCCTTAATAAGAAATCCTGCCAACTGGATTGATAACATTCTTGTCAATTTAATAATGGTTGCCCTTTTAATAGGCATTTGATTTGCTCCATTGAGACTAACAGAGAAAACCGAAAAAGACAAATAAATCAATACATCACTTTTGATGACCATCTTGTACAAGTGTAATCAGATTCAAGTTATTGGATTTTTTTTTTAAATTGAAAAACTTTCCAAGTACATTTTTAAGCTTTCTCATTGCTCCCAGTGGATACTGTTATTGTTCTGTTTGCTGGAAATAATTTCAAAGTATATATGATTAGCTTTGTAGTGTGCTATATAATTAGCAGATTTGTCATAGTGATAAGACATTGGAGAGGCTTTGTTGTTCATGTACAAGTATCTGATCTAAATAATACAACTATATTTTCAAATGTTTTTGAATTCAACAACTACATAAACAATTACTTTATATGTATGTTATGAAATGTTTTGAACATAAGTGTAAAGAAATTATATTTTAACCCCTTTTTCACAATTTTATCCCAGTTCATTCTTGCAAAGTACAGTAGGCCCTTGGGTTACAGTGTCTTCAATGATGGTATTGAGTCTTGACAGTTTTTACCAATACATTTTCAGAAGCAAATAATTAAGAAAAAAGATATCACCTATTGACTTATACGTCACACTAAATGAATAGTGTGTGTCACTCAGAATTTACAAAGTGTAGTTGTACGCTGGGCTGTCAATAGGGCAGTACGGGCAGTACTTCTGTCAGGGGCCCTAATCAAAAAGGGGCCCAGTAATATGTTAAAAAATAGGAACTAGTAATGGGTGGGGGCCCGATTTGATTTGGCTGTATGGGGCCCTGAAATGGTTAATAGATGACTGATGCCAGCCCTGGTTGTACATAATATGATGATTCTTTCTTTGCACATAAAGGGCCAGTAAAAGGGTTATCAGCCAAATTTCATCCCTAAGCATTTTCTTATTTTATCTGGAAATTGAGTTTAATTATCTCAGAATATAGAGTGATAAGTGGGCACCACGGGGTTAATTTGGACTCCTGCTGCAGCAGTATTCAAATTAACTTCCTCAATGCAAGGCAGACACAGTTCCCAGTTTCACTTTTAAACGTGGTGCTCAGCCAGTAGAAAGCCACAGTTAAGCATATCCATGTAAAAAGATATAGAGGCAGCACTCACCAATTCCATACGTGAATAAACTTTATTGCAAGAGCGGCATAAAAATTGGACGGGACGGACGGCAACAAACACCGACGATCGTTTCACGGCCACAGGCGCTTTCTCAAGGTATAATCCATCAATTCACGTATGGAATTGATGAGTTTAATTATCGCCAACTGCCAAATCAGTTAGTTTTCACATGCAGTTCTAAAGAGGGCATTTATAAATGATATACAGTGGTCCCTCAAATTACAATGGTGTTAGGATGCAACATTTTCAAATTACAACCATCTTTTCTGGGTCATTGTATCTTAAAAACATGATCAACATGCAGTGTAATTATAATGAGATATGATAATACCCTCGCCAGTAAGTGGAGTCAAAGGAGCCCCTAAGCATCCAACAGAGCCCGCTACAAGGCAGGATGGATTTGGCTGCAGGAGGCTCCCAAGTTACTACCCCTGATGTGGTCGCTTGCGGTGACAGCCGAGATGCCAACGAGGTACAGGAGGAACAGGTAGAGGCATATTCGAGTCACAGACAAGGAGGTCAGGGCAGACAGCAGTCAAAGAGTATTCAGGAATACATAAGCAAGGGTCAAACCAGGAAACATGAAACACAACTAAGCAAGGTACTAACACCAACAAAGTGGCAGGGAAGATAGGTTGAAGTGTCCTTAAAAAGCTGCAGGTGCCTGGCTATTGGGTGTTATAGTTGTGCTGGCCCTTTAAATCATAAAGATCTGGTGCACGCACTAGGGGATGGGTATACACGTGACAGCAATGAGAATAGGAGCAGGCAGAGGTGAGTGGCGAACAGAGCGGCAGCAAGGAACACAAAAGCATCTTCGGTCCGGAGAGAGGACCATGGTGTGCATCCTGACAGTCATGGGCACTACTGATTTTGGGACATGTGATTGACTGGAAGATCCAACCAATTAACATGAAAATTAACATGAAAACATCTATATTAGAGAAGTTCATGCAGTAATTAGCGATCTAGTAGCGCTCTACAATACAGTGCGGTAGTACATGTGCCAGGATACACATCTCCATTGGACACCAGTTGAGGGCACCCCCTATTTTCTTTATTTCTGGTACAGTGTATATGTACATGACCCTAAAAAGCTCCTATCCTCAAACTAGAAACTAGAAAGTGATTAACAGCTTCATCTTTCTGACTGTTATATGTAAGGATTGCTTTTATCTGTATTAGATATCTGCTTAATTATCTTTAATTTTCACTTGCATTATGGTGGGGATGATTTTTGGGCTTCAGGATCAATTAGCTGTTTTACATACACTTATGTTGTCAACGTGTAACGATTTCAACATACAATACTCTTCCGAGAACCAATTAATATTATATGTTGAGGGACAACTGTATAGCCTCCACTATTTTGAACTAAAGACAAATTTTGTAAACTGTTGAAAGAAATGAAATTTAAAAATGTATGACCTGCATGCACAGCCACACTATTTTTCTGCTTTCTAGTTCCACAAAAGATCTGAGAAGCTAAATTGATTTGTATGTTTTACACTGAAAATTGATCTTAATGTTTTTTTTTTAATAAAACCTAAATTGTTTTTGAAGACCAAGTTCAAGATCCTCACCTATAAATACATGGTCTGTGCACTACTGTATCGCATACCAATATAAATCAAGCATAAGACAACATATCATATATATTATGAGAATCCTTCCATTTTTGCCTATTGGTACACAGTTATTGAATTAATAAAGAAAACACCAGATGTATTGTTACACTGTGATACTCCCACTTTGCTTTCTTACTTACTTCTAGAACATAGCAGAGCTCTCACACACAGGCTCCTCCAGAGGTTTCTGCTAGCTGTGAAATAAAGTCCTTTCAAGTCTCTCACAATGAGACCACCCACATATCTAGCTATTTTTTACATTGTTTCCATGTATCTGTCTATACTTTAATGCTAGTTGTGCTATATACTTTAATGCTAGTTGTGCTATGAAAAATTTTCACAAGACCTGAAAAAATAGAATGTGTATATTTGTAATTTAAAGAAACCAGAAAGTAACAATAAAATGCTGGACCATGCCCATTTTTATTCCAGAGGGCACATTCAATTATTTAATTATAATAATTTAATGGTAATCTATGTGACATACCATATCAATTGGTGTCACCTACTTCTACATAAATGTGCCTTTGTGAGTTAATTTCACTAAACCCATAACATAGTTACATAGTCACTGTCATGGATGCCTCTGCGACCCCCATCCCGGGTCACAGGCGCATCCGTGCCCCGCTGCCGAGCGCCGCCACGACCCGCATGTCGGGTCGCGGACGCGCTCATTCCCCTACCTGTTCCCCTGTACACTTACCCGGCCGCGTTTCTGCTGAAGTCTCTGTCCTGCGTCTTGCGCATTCCCGCTCCCTAGGGCAAGCGTGTGACGGCAATGTTAAATTTAAAGGGCCAGCGCATTGGTAATTCGCTATTGCTGGTCGCTGCCCGTATTTAAGCCTGCCTCTTCCTGGTTACCCTGCCGGATCTTTAGTGCCTTACCGCCTACTGAGAAACCGTTCTTTGAGTCTCATCCTGATTACCGTGTACCGTACCTTCTTGCCTCCGTCCCTCAACCACGAACCTTTGCTGCCTGTCCTGACCTTATTGCCTGTCCCCGACTACGAGCCTGCCTGACGATTCTGTACCACGCTATACCTCGGCTGCCACCGCAAGCGACCTGGCATACTCCCACCGCAGCAAGTCCATCCCGCTTTGCGGCGGGCTCTGGTGAAAACCGGGACCTACTTAGACTCCGCTCCCTGGCATGGCTAACACCATCGCTTGCGGTGGTCCAGTGGATCCACTACTGCAAACCGTGACAGTAAGATCCACCCATGGATCCCGCCAAGGTGCCTCTTCCGAGCGTCTCTGACATCACCACCATCATGGCTCAGCAGTCCAAACAGATTGCGCAGCAGGCGCAACAGCTTAACCAGCTGTCATCCATGATGCAGCAACTTCTCGCCTCTCAGCAGCAGCCAGCCGCTGTGACACCCCTGTGGCGACGGGTTCCAGTAATGTCCGCTGGTCCCAAGCTCCTGTTGTCTATGCCTACAAAATTTGATGGGGACCCTAAGGTCTGCAGGGGTTTCATCACGCAATGCTCCCTCTACGTGGAACACATGGTCGGTCAATTACCGTCGGAAAGGTCTAAGGTGGCCTTTGTGGTCAGTCTTCTTTCTGCAAAAGCCCTGGCCTAGGCCACTCTGCTTTGGGACCGAGGCGACCCTGTCATGGCTGAATTCGGTACCTTTCTTTGAGAGTTCCGAAGTGTATTCGAGGAACCCGCTCGTGCATCTTCTGCAGAAACCGCCTTGCTGAACTTGCAACAAGGGAACTCCTCCGTGGGAGACTACGCTGTGCAGTTTCGCACTCTGGCTTCCGAACTAGCCTGGAACGAGGCAGCATTGCGTGCCACTTTCAAAAAGGGCTTCGCCAGCAAGATCAAGGATGCCCTCTCCGCCAGGGATCTTCCATCCACCTTGAGTGACCTTATCTCCTTGGCCATCTGGATTGACGTCCGTTTTTCTGAAAGGCAAGAGGAACTTCGTCTAGAGCGCGAGTCAGCCAGAACACGTCGCGTTCCTCGCTTGGCTCCTGTGTTCCAAAGGCCGCCACAACAGTCCACCCCAACGGCCGCGGAGGAGCTCATGCAGGTGGGCAGGGCCCACCTATCTTCACAGGAGCTGTCTAGGAAAACCCATGCCTCTACTGTGCCAGTCCTGAACACTTCCGCAGGGGTTGCCTGCTCTGTCCCCAGCGTCCGGCAAACGCACGCACCTAGGCTACGTGGGAGAGGCGTCCCTAGGTGTAAACAACCACTCTCCTCGCCTGACTATACCCGTGCTAGTCGGGTTTGGACCTGGAATCCGGTTTCAAGCCTTAGCCTTGGTCAGCCGGGAATTTTGTGGATGCGGCTTTGGTGTCCAAGCATAACCTCCCGGTGGTCCGCCTGGAGATACCTCTGGCCATCTCCTCTATCAGTGGAGAGATCCTCAGGGATCCGGTCCTGTTTCGTACCGAGCCTTTGTCCCTTCAGGTTGGGGCACTCCATAAGGAGAGACTTAAGTTTTATGTGTTGCCCAGGTCATCCTCGTCTAATCTTCTGGGCCTTCCTTGGCTGCAGCAACATGCCTCAGTGCTTGATTGGAAGACGGGCGAAGTCTTGCATTGGGGACAAGGTTGTCATTCTCGCTGTTTGGTGGCACCGTGCCTGGTGCTTCCCGTTTCTCCTCTAGTAACGTCTAAATCGCTGGAAGGTCTCCCCGCACCCTACCAAGAATTTGGGGATGTGTTCTCGGAGAAGCAAGCGGAAATCCTACCTCCTCATCGTCCCTATGACTGCCCAATCGACCTGCTACCCGGAAAATCTCCTCCCCGGGGCAGGGTCTATCCACTGTCAGTACCAGAGACTCAAGCCATGGCTGCTTACATACAGGAGAGTCTTCAGAAGGGGTTCATTCGTAAGTCCTCCTCACCCGCCGGGCCGGGTTCTTCTTTGTGGCAAAAAAAGATGGTTCTCTCCGTCCCTGTATCGTTTACCGCGGTCTCAATAAGATCACCGTGAAAAACCGGTATCCCTTGGCGTTGATCACCGAGCTGTTTGATCGTCTCCGTGGAGCCAAGATCTTTTCCATACTGGACCTACGCAGTGCTTACAATCTCATTCGGATCCGAGAAGGAGATGAGTGGAAGACGGCCTTCAACATTTGAGATGGCCACTTCGAGTACCTGGTGATGCCTTTCGGGCTTTGTAATGCTCCCGCAGTCATCCAGGAGTTAGTCAACGATGTTTTCAGAGATCTCTTATACACCTGTGTGATTGTCTACCTGGACGACATCCTGATCTATTCACCGGACACGGAGTCCCACCAGGCCCATGTGCGACAAGTTCTCGAGCGGTTACGCACTAACCATCTTTACGCCAAGTTGGAAAAGTGTCTCTTCCACAAGACCAGTCTCCTTTTTTCTCAGCTACATCATCTCGGACAAGGGGCTACAAATGGATTCCACTAAATTGTCTGCCGTCCTGCAATGGCCTCGTCCAGTGGGCCTCCGTGCCATACAGAGATAATTGGGCTTCACCAACTATTATAGGCAGTTCGTGCCCAACTTCTCCTCACTGGTGTCCCCAATCGTGGCTCTCACCAGAAAGAATGCTAACCCGAGGCTTTGGCCACCAGTGGCTGAAGAGGCCTTTGTAAAGCTCAAATCTGCATTTGCTTCCGCACCCGTGCTTTCTCAGCTTGATATGGAGAAACCTTTCTACTTGGAGGTCGGCACCTCCTTCGTGGGAGCTGGGGCCGTGCTCACCCAAAAAGGGCCCACTGGCAAGACCCGCACGTGTGGCTTCGTGGCGGAGAGGAACTATTCCATTGGGGACCGGGAACTGCTGGCCATCAAACTAGCCTTGGAGGAATGGCGCTATCTCCTCGAAGGAGCTCGTCACCCGGTCACCGTGTACACTGACCACAAGAATCTTCTTTATCTGCAGACGGCCCAACGGCTAAATCCCCGGCAGGCCCGCTGGTCGCTTTTCTTTTCCCGGTTTGACTTTCTCATTCATTTTCGCCCAGCTGAAAAAAATGTCAAGGCAGATGCTCTCTCCCGTGCTTCGGACGTGATAGGGGATGAACCTGCACCATGGCACATCATCCCTCCTGAACGGCTAATCTCCGCTGCTCCGGTAGATATTCGACAAATCCCTCCGGGCAAGACTTAATTGGGGACATTGCTCTCGAGTGGCTGGACATCCTGGGGTACAAAAGTCTTGCTCCCTGATCTCTCGCTTCTATTGGTGGCCTGACCTCGCTAAAGATGTTCGTGCATTCGTGGCATCTTGCACTTCCTGTGCCCAGAACAAGTCTCCTCGTCACAAGCCAGCAGGTTTGCTTCAGCCACTACCAATCCCCAACTGCCCTTGGACTCATGTGGCTACGGATCTCCCTCCCTCCGGTAATACCGTGGTGTGGGTAGTCACCGATCGGTTCTCAAAGATGGCCCATTTTGTTCCTTTGCCAGGTCTCCCTTCTGCTCCTCATCTTGCCAGCCTGTTCTTCCAGCACATTTTCCGCTTGAATCGACTTCCCCTGCATATTATCTCGGACCGTGGAGTCCAATTCATGTCCAAGTTCTGGCGCTCCCTCTGTGCCCAGGTACAGGTTAAGTTGGACTTCTCCTCGGCATACCATCCACAGACCAATGGACAAGTGGAGAGGGTTAATCAGGTCCTGGGCAACTACCAACGCCACTTTGCTTCGGCACGTCCAGATGACTGGGCTAACCTGTTACCCTGGGCAGAATTTTCGTATAATTCTTTAGACTCGGAGTCTGCTGGGTCTGCCCCCTTCTTCTTTGTCTACGGACAACTTCCACGTCCACCCCTGCCCATCTCGGTGCCCTTTAAAGTGCCGGCCATGGAAGATCTGGTCCGCGACCTAATGGCCATATGTGATCAGACACGCCTGTCTCTGCAACAGGCTTCTTCCCGCTTGAAGAGGCAAGCAGACAAATGGAGAAGACCTTCCCCAGTTTACTCTCCCAGAGACCAGGTATGGTTATCAGCGAAGTACATCCGCCTTAAGATCCCCAGCTATAAACTGGGATCCCGGTTTCTGGGACCATTCGAGGTTCTCAAGCGCATCAATTCAGTGGCCTACAAGCTTCGGCTTCCCCATAGATGCGTGTCCCGAACTCCTTCCACGTCTCCCTCTTAAAGCCGGTGGTCCTCAATCGCTTCTCCCGGAAAGCTGCTCCTCCGACTCCTGTGGCAGATGCCACCAACATCTTTACCATAAGAGAGATTTTGGCCATGAAGACGATCAGAGGGAAGCGTCATTTCCTCATTGACTGGAAGGGGTTCAGGCCGGAAGAGAGGTCCTGGGAGCCAGAGGACAATATTCTGGACCATAATGTAATCCGGAAGTTCCTTCAGGCCAGAAAGAGGGGGAGGCCAAAGGGGTGGATACTGTCACGGATGCCCTGCTGCTGAGCGGCGCCACGACCCACATGTCGGGTCACGTGCGCGCTCATTCCCCTGCCTGTCCCCCTGTACACTAACCCGTCCACGTTACTGCTGCAGTCTCTGTCCCGCGGCGTGCGCGGTCCCGCTCCTGAGGGACCTGTGGGAGCACGTACTTGTGGTACAGTGATACTGTTCTGTTATGGTCAGTTTTAAATGAACTTCTGTTGTCACTTGGACTTTCTGTGCCCGCTGATCTGTGCCCGTCTACCTAGGAGACAACCTAATCCCTTACAAGTGGTGGAGGATGTGTAAGCATTAATTTCTGGCACAGAATAGCAAAACCAAAAATGTTAAATGCCGGAGTCCTATTTGTTCTACATCTTAAAAAATGGAGGATGTAATCAAAGCGATGTTACAAGCTGTGGCATCTCAACAGGAGGTTACCCGTGTGCAGCAGGAGGCTACCAGAGTGCCACAAAGAGCGCGGGAGGAAACAAGCCGCAGGCTGACAGCACAACTCGAGGCTACACAGGAGGAGCAGCAAAAAGACCGGGAAACCCTGAAAGTGGTGGTGCAGCAAATCACCAGCATCGCAGGACGGGCCCCTGGTGTTGCAGAAGCTACTCAAGCCTCCATAACAGCTAGCCATTTTCTACAAAAGATGACTGCGGCTGATGATGTGGAAGCCTACCTGACCACCTTTGAAAGAACCGCTGAACGAGAGGGTTGGCCAAGGGAACAGTGGACAGGACTGTTGGAACCCTTCTATTCAGGAGAACCCCGAAAGGCCTATTATGACCTGGAAACTCGTAATGCTATGAACTATGACCTGCTTAAAAAGGAAATTTTATCCCGCCTCGGAGTCACGGTTTCTGTTTGCGCCCAGCGGGTGCACGACTGGGCCTACAGCATGGACAAACCTCCCCACTCTCAAATGCATGACCTCATACACCTGACCAAGAAGTGGTTGCAGCCGGAGATCCTGACAGGCCCCCAGATGGTGGAACGGGTGGTGATGGACCAGTACCTGAGATCCCTCCCAGTTACCTTGCGCAAGTGGAGACCCCAAGAACGCTGTCCAGATGGTGGAGATGGTGAAAGAGGTATACCGCAGCGGAGGAGCTCATGAGTCTGCCGCAGCACCCCTAACCCCACAGCGGAGATCTCCAGGACTACCTGGTAAAACTGTTCTAAGGGAAGAGGGGGCTGGCAGATCGCATATGTTTGTGTGTACACATGGAGAGACTGACGGCCCTAAGGACGTAATAAAATGTTTCTGGTGTCAAATGCTGGGTCATATGGTTGCCAATTGTCTGTGGAACCTATGCAATGTGATTTCTCATATATAAACCGCCGTGTATCACTGTATGATAAGCGTGCGTGTGTAGCATTTCCAGACACGGGGGGTGAGACACACATGTGTTCCGTTACTATAGGAGGTAACAAGGTGAAGGCGTTGTTAGACTCAGGTAGTCTGGTGACCTTAGTAAACGCCGATTTCGTGAAACCAGAAACTCGCTTGGAAAAAATGATAGGGGTGACCTGCATACATGGGGACACTCGCCATTATTGCACTGCTGCGATATACTGGACATCCATACACAGTTTTGGGCCGTAAAGTTTTTGGTGGGGGTAGTGCCCATGGTAATACATGATGTCATGATGGGGCAGGTTTTTCCACATTTCTGGGAATTGTGGGGACATAAAGTCTCTAATACCCTACCGGTTAGTGAAGCCCCAGTTGAGGAGGAAACTTTTCCCTATTCGGTCATGGCTGGGGAACGAGAAGAAGTTGAGCCCCATGAGGAGGTGTCCTCAGAAGGGCAGAACAGTCCAGTACCCCATAGTGACATAATGACTGATCTTGAGGTGCGAAAGGACCAGTTTGGGGCGGAGCAATTAAAAGATCCTACCCTTGCCAGAGCTTGGGAAAACGTAAAGAGGATTGACGATAACCCGGTGGAGCCTGACACCAGACTTTCCCTCCCATACATGGCTGTAAAACAGAACATGTTATATCAAGTGGTAAAAAGAGGAGAAGAGATAGTGGAGCAACTGGTGGTCCCTAAAATTTATAGAGCTGGCTCACGGTCACCTTATGTGAGGGCACTTGGGAGTCGAAAAAACTACCGAAAGAATCCTGCAAGGGTTCTTTTGGCCGGGAGTTCATAAGGAGGTGAAAGAGTATTGTGAGTCCTGCCCAGAGTTCATGCTTTTGGCACTATCGTAGCCATCTTTGAGGTGCCATTCAAGAGAATAGCCATGGATTTGGTAGGTCCTATTGTTAAACCTGCTCAAGGTCACCAGCATATTCTCGTGATCCTGGACTATGCCACTCGGTACCCGGAAGCCATTTCCTTGCGTAACACATCTTCCAAGGCTATTGCGAAGGAGCTGGTACAGGAGTTTAGTCCGGTGGGGTTACCGAAGGAAATACTGATGGATCAGGGTACCCCCTTTATGTCCCGAGTCATGAAGGAACTGTGTAAGTTGTTCCAGGTGAAACAGCTGCGTACCTCTGTCTACCATCCACAGACCGATGGACTGGTAGAGAGGTTTAATAAAACCCTCAAAGCCATGCTGAAGAAAGTGGTGGACAAAGATGGGAAAAACTAGGACTTCCTGCTTCCCTATCTTATATTTGCCATCCGTGAGGTCCCTCAATCCTCCACAGGGTATTCCCCATTTGAGTTACTGTACGATTGTCACCCTAGGGGCCTTCTAGAGGTAGCGAAAGAAGCCTGGGAAGAAGAAGCGACCCCCTATAGAAGTGTCCTTGAGCACGTGGCACGAATGCAGGATCGGATAGCAGCAGTAATGCCTATTGTATGGGAGCATATGGCTCGGGCTCAGGAGGCCCAACAGAGGGTTTATAACCGTAGTGCCAGGATACTTACGTTTGCACCCGGAGACCGTGTTCTGGTGATGATCCCTACAGTCGAGAGCAAGTTCTTAGCCAAGTGGCAAGGGCCCTTTGAGGTGATAGAGAAAATAAAGGAGGTGAATTACAAGATCCGTCAGCCAGGTAGGAGGAAGCCCGAGCAAGTGTACCATGTTAACTCATAAAACCGTGGAAAGATCGACTGTCACTTGCTGCAGACACCTCATAGGCACCAGAGCAGCAGGGCTCAGAGGAGCCCTTGTTGCCCGGGGAAAAGGTAGCTGACTCCCTTTCTAATACACAAAAGGTCGAGGTACGAGGGTTCCTCTTTAAAAACAAGGGTTTTTTCTCGAACATCCCAGGTCACACATGACTCATTAAACATGACATCATTACCGAACCAGGGGAAAAGGTTAAGCTGAGACCGTACAGAATACCCAAGGCCAGAAGAGGGGTTATCTCGGAAGAGGTGAGAAAAATGCTGGAACTTGGGGTAATTGAGGAGTCCCATAGCCAGTGGTCCAGCCCCATAGTTCTGATCACCAAGCCAGATGGCAGCTGGAGGTTTTGTAACGACTTCCGTAAACTAAATGCCATTTCCAAGTTTGACGCTTACCCAATGCCCCGGATGGATGAACTTATCGACAGGCTGGGCAATGCATGGCATATAACCACTCTCGATTTAAACAAAGGATTGTCAAAGTCCCCTTACAGACGAGGCCAAAGAAAAAACTGCCTGAGCCACACCCGATGGATTATTCCATTATGTGGTATTGCCTTTTGGGCTACATTGGGCACCGGCCACTTTCCAGAGAGTTATGGATAGGGTTTTGAGACCCCACAGTCAGTATGCTGCAGCCTATCTGGATGATATAATCATCCAAAGTCCAGATTGGGAATCCCATCTAACGCGAGTGCAGGCGGTTATTAATTCCCTGTGTGAGGCCGGCTTCACTGCCAATCCCAATAAGTGTGCGATCTAGAGAAGGCCAAGTACCTGGGGTACAACATAGGCCGTGGATTGGTAAAACCCCAAATAAACAAGATTGAAGCCATCCAGAGATGGCCTCAGCCTGTAAACAAGAAGCAAGTACAGTACGTGCCTTCTTAGGCATTACCGTCTATTATAGAAGGTTTATACCTAATTTTGCCTCCCTTACAGCTCCGTTGACTGACCTAACAAAAGGTAAAGATTCTGTCATGGTTAAGTGGACACCCCAGGCTGAAGATGCATTCCAGCCCCTGCAAGGCCTGCTGTGTGCTCGGCCAGTTCTAATAACTCCCGACTTTAGAAAGAGGTTTGTCCTGCAAACCGATGCGTCGGATGTGGGACTGGGAGCAGTACTATCACAGGTACGGAATGGTGAGGAACATCCAGTATTGTATTTAAGTAGGAAGTTGAACGACCATGAAAAAAAAAATGCAATAGTGGAGAAAGAGTGCCTAGCCATTAAATGGGCCCTAGAAGCCCTCCGCTATTACCTGCTTGGCCAGCATTTTGAATTAATCACAGACCTTGCTCCCCTCAAATGGATGTGTGAGAATAAGGAAAAAAATAGAAGGGTCACAAGATGGTTCTTAGCCCTGCAGGAGTACAAGTTTACGGTAAAGCAACGGCCAGGGACCCAAATGAAAATTGCTGATGCCTTGTCTCGGGTACATTGCCTTATGTCCAGATGTGTTCCACCCCGGGTCTGAAACAGGGGGGGGATGTGTGACAGCGTGTCTGGACTGGTCCTAGAGGGAAGGTATATCTGCCCAAGATTCCTTATGTCTGCCAGGTAAAGAGCAACCAGAAAGTGAAGTGTCAGAGATCTAAAAGATCTCTTGTTTAGGGTTTAGTAAAACCCATTTTGCAAGGGCTGGTTTGCTGGAGTGGGGATAGCGATGGTGGGCCCCACTCCACCTGGACAGGCCGGGTCTTGGGCTGCCTGATTAAGTTTAGGTGTGTCCGCCTCATATAATGCCAGAGTGGCAGACACACTCTCTCTTGGCCTGGGACAGGACCTCTGCTAAGAACCTGTGGAAGCACGTACTTGTGGTACAGTGATACTGTTCTGTTATGGTGATGGTATTAGGCCAGCACTAGGATAGGAAGGAATCCTGATGTTTAGTTAGAGCCGGACAGGCATAGGATTTTGTTTTGTTTACTTTCTATGTATTGTCACTTGGACTTTCTGTGCCCGCTGAACTGTGCCCGTCTACCCAGGAGACGACCAACCCGCTACCTAATCCCTTACTATATATATATATATATATATATATATATATATATATATATATATATTATATATATATATATATATATATATATATATATATATATATATATATATATATATATGAAAAATATATATACACACATGGGAAAGAAAAAAAGGAAAAATGCAATCAAAATGGAATAAGAAATACATACATAACGCTATGGTGGTCCAGAAATGGGCAGGCTGGTGTGCCTTTCCTATTGGTTGTTGATTTTTATCGCTATCTTATGTCTTTATATAATGTATTTTAATCATTGTTGATAATATACTATTATTTTTCTTCTGTGTTTGGATATTTTTTTGTTTTTCTATTGCCCTTTAGTGTTGATCCACAGGAAGGCAATAACCCCCAGGAGGTAGAAGCCATTCTTCATTTTAAGGAAAAAAATTCCTCCAAACTCCAATGTGGCAATCAAAATAAATCTCTGATCAATGTTCCTTCTTCAGAACCATAATTACTATAATTTATTATATTTTTAATCTCATGCAGGGGCATTGCTAGGGTCCTAAAATATCCGGGGAATGGGCCCTTTATTAGCGACAGTAGCTAGCTGTAATGAACAGACACTGCCCGCCGCATATGGAGTGTGCCCAGCACGTGAGATCACTCTTTATTTTCAGTAACATCGAAATGCGTGACACGGTTAATTAAACCCTTCCACTGGCTTCCAGCAGCAGAGACTCTGCTCCTGCCTTCCTTGCTGTTGGTCTCCAGCGGGACACCACCTCCTCCTTG
Organism: Phyllomedusa bahiana; assembly: GCA_025379985.1. Taxonomy (NCBI): domain Eukaryota; kingdom Metazoa; phylum Chordata; class Amphibia; order Anura; family Hylidae; genus Phyllomedusa; species Phyllomedusa bahiana. The sequence continues at coordinate 15,521 of JAODAL010006888.1, read as the reverse complement.
CCCAAAGCCCCCAGCAGCACCCAACTTCTGCTACATACAGAGTATAAGATGCACCCCCATTTTAATCCCGAATTTTGGGAAAAAAAAGTGCATCTTTACAGTCTGAAAAATACGGTATATGTGGTGATGTATTGTAACCCCTTAACAGCTGTTTTCCTATTTTCTCATCTCTGCCTTTCAAAAGATTTTTATTTCAAATTTTGGGCAGCAAAGTGTATACAAAAATCCTGGTAGCATTTTTTTTTTTTTACAGCGCTTACTGTGGGGCATAAATATGGTTACAGTGATAGCCAATTTACAGGTTTTTTTTATGTTATAGCAATGTTAAACACACAAAAAAAAAAAATAAATAAATAAACAAATGTTCTCCATCATTAAATTCTGAGAGCCACAACTTTTTTATTTTTATGCTGATGAACTGATGGCTTTTTTTGCAGGATGAGTTATGCTTTTTTCATTGGCCCCATTCTGGCTTTCATGTGACTTTTTGTTCATTTTTTATTGCATTTTTTGCGCAGCAGAATTAACAAAAATGTCATCGCTGCAATGTTTTTATTTATTATTGTCACAGCGTTCATTGAGGGGGTTGAAGAAAAGTGTTATAGCAAAGGTTGATATGCACACAGTGATGCCAAATATGTGTAATGGGACAAGGGATGTGTGTTTTTTTTCTTTATTTTTCACTTTAAATGCTTGACCATTTTACTGCCATTTTAATGTTTAACAGACAGCTCTTGCTGCAGATTGCACCTGCTCAGCTGTTACACACAGAGGCAGTATGTACACAAATGTAGCACACAGGTGAACATTATACATGAGTATATACTGTCTCTGTGTGTAACATATACACACACACACACACACACACACACACACACACTACACCTGTGTGTAGCTGTCCCCACTAGCCAGGAAGTGCATCTTATAGCCAGGTAGCTGTCCCCACTAGCCAGGTAGTGCTTTTTATAGCCAGGAAGCTGTCCCCTTATAGCCAGGTAGTGCTTCTTATAGCCAGGGAGCTGTCCCCTTATAGCCAGGTAGTGTTTCTTATAGCCAGGTAGCTGTCATCTTATAGCCAGGTAGTGCTTCTTATAGCCAGGTAGCTGTCCCCACTAGCCAGTTAGCTGACCCCTTGTAGCCAGGTAGTGCTTCTTATAGCCAGGTAGATGTCCCCTTATAGCCAGGTAGTGCTTCTTATAGCCAGGTAGCTGTCCCCTTATAGCCAGGTAGTGCTTCTTATAGTCAGGTAGCTGCCCCCTTATAGCCAGGTAGTGCTTCTTATAGTCAGGTAGCTGACCCCTTATAGCCAGGTAGTGCTTCTTATAGCCAGGTAGCTGTCCCCTTATAGCCAGTTAGTGCTTCTTATAGCAAGGTAACTATCCCCTTATAGCAAGGAAGCTGTCCCCACTAGCCAGGTAGCTGACCCCTTATAGCCAGGTAGTGCTTCTTATAGCCAGGTAGCTGTCCCCACTAGCAAGGTAGCTGTCCATATAGCCAGGTAGCTGGCGGCATGCAATACAAGGCTGCTGGGGACGGGGCTGCGGCCGGCTTTCAGGAGATGTCACTCAGTACGGGCGCACTCTGTGGGCCAAGAGTGAGACGGGGAGAAAGAGCCCGACGACGAAGAGAAGGAGACGACACGAACACAGACAGGGAGAGACGCTCTTATCCTCTCATTGCTGCTCGGTGAGGAGGAGGTAAGGGGAGAGGAGGGGGAAGGGAGGGGAATGAGGGGGAGTGCAGCGGGCAGAGAGACAGTTACACTAAGATAGTGGACACGGCTCACACTGTAGGCAGCAGTACCAGACGCTGGGAGGTGCAGCTCACAACTGCTGTCAGACACACACTATCGGATAGCATCTCCCAGCGTCCCGTACAGCCGCTTCCAGTGTGAGCTGCGTCTGGACGATAATGTACTATAAGATAAGGGCTGACCTGGTGGCAGTAATGTATTATCCACTTTTGCTCTTCATGATTGTGCGGTCAGGTGCCTCTGACCCTCCACCAGCGAGTTATTGTCATACTTATGAAAAGGACCTCCTGTGTGCGGCTGCCCTGGAAGATTTTGCGACTCTCCGGGGGGCGGGACAGACCCCCATTGCGGGAAGTCCCGCCCCAAAACTGGAGACTTTGGGATCTATGGTGTTAAAGTGTGTGTATTTTGTTACACACAGAGGCAGTTATACACAAATGTAACACACTGTGGAACAGTATACATGTGTATTATACACTCACCCCCCCACTTTTTTTAGGTACACCTGTCCAAGCTCGTTACACTTAATTTCTAATCACCAATCAATGGCGGAACTCAGTGCATTTAGCATTAGACATGGTCAAAAATCTCCTGCAGTTCAAACGAGCATCAGTATGGGGAAAATATTGGTTCTTGAACGGCATGGTTTTGGGCAGAAGGTGGTCTAGTATTTCAGAAACTGCGATCTCTGGATTTTCACCGCAAACATCTCTAGGTTAAGAATTGGCCGAAAAAGATAAACATCCGTGAGCGGCAGCCTGTGGGCGGGAAATCTTGTTGTGCAGAGGTAAAGGAGAAAGGGCAGACTGGTTCGCTGATAGAAGGCAACAGTGACTCAAATAGCCACCTCAAGCAAGTAGGCAAAGAGCTCTCTAACACAGTGGCCAATTTAGGAATGGGCTCAGCAGAAAGACCACGGGGCCACTCCTTCAGCTAAGAACAAAACTGAGCTCAATTGCCAACTCATCGAAATGGACAGAAAGATTGGAAAAACGTTCTGTCTGATGAGTCCGTTTCTGCTCCACAGCGCAGAATTATGCGTCAACAAATGAGCAGGACCTCCTTTGCCTTGCTAGGAATTTTGCTGATCTCCGGGGGGGCGGGTCAGGGGATTTCCCCCTTTGCGGGAGGTACCAGCATCGAAATTGCAGACTTGGCATCTATGGTAGTAATTGTGGTAGTTCTATGACAAAGGGGGTTATACCACAATGTAACACATGGTGAACAGTATACATGGGTATATACTGTCTCTGTGTGTAACATATACACACACACACACTACACTTGTTTGTGTACATTTAATAATACACTGGTGTAATGGGTATTTATACATGTTACACCACCTGGACAGTATGTACTCAAATGTAACATTGATGAGTATTATACATATATATACTGTCCCTGTATGTATATACTAACATACTGTACCTCTGACACAGGTACAGTATATCAGTATACACATTTGAAGTGGGGGCATAGCACTAGTTCCCCCATCCCCTATATCTCAGGGTATACCTCATGCAGGTTTACTTGTGTCCTGGGTGCTCTTGTGCTGTCCAGGCAGCACTGGACCTCTTGATGAAACCAGAAGCTCGTTCTGGTTTCCATAGTGACGATCTGCTGCAGGAGCCCGCTAGGAGGAACCCGGAATCCCTGCTGTGCTGTAAGTGCAGGAGCTGGGGGGGGGGGGCATGCAGGGAGCTCAGAAGAGGACGCGGGGCTGCTCTCACTGCTCCCTGGGCTGATTGGTGAAGCTCCGGGGGTGGGCGGAGATTTTTACTGCAGTGTGTACTGAAGCCCAGGAGACAATTGATTCGGGGCAGCAGGCGTGTTATCCGGGGTTGGAGCCCGGTTAAAACTGCCTAGCGACGCCCCTGCTCTCATGCATCCAGGCCCTATTTGAACTCAGTCAAAAAACACTAACTAAAAAATCATATCTTAGTACCATCAACAAAATCATATCACTGAAAAAAGGCAGGGCATAAAAGAGCTATATTAGGGAACTAATGTATTTAAACGCAGAAGGGAGAGGCATGGACTACACATCCTCACACTACACGTTGATCTAATGATCCTCAGCAAAACTAATAATAGAAGTAGTCTGTTTAAGGGTTAATGCCCTTTTTCTTTCAGTCTGCTTGCAGGGAAACCAGGAGAGGTAAGCTGTGTCAACCTTTCCTTTTTTTGGTGGTGGTGCTGTATGGCGGCCATTGCTGTCCTGATGCTTTGCTGGTGCAGCCCAGAGCTAGGGGGCTAGGTCTGGCAGCAGCGGGGCTGCTGGGCCACTGGGCTGTGCCCCTCAACTGTGTGGCTTTTGCTGAGGCGGTGGCCGCCATGCAGTGCTGCCCCCATTTAGTGTAGGGACCCACTTTAAAGAGGTCACCGTGAAGTGGCAAGTGGGCTTATACCATTTGATGAAAAAGTATACAAAGAACCTCCTGTTCTTTTTTGTGAAATTTTACTCAGAATTATTAGATTAACGTATATTGTGTGGATGTGCAGTCCATGCCTCTCCCTCCATGTTTGAATATATATGTCTTTCTTTTCACACATGGATCAGTACTTCTCCCCATTAGGCCCAGGTGTTTTTATTTAGTAGAAGTCTGTATCAGGGTTAATGCCCTTTTTCTTTCAGTCTGCTTGCAGGGAGCCCAGTAGAGGTAATATGTGTCAACCTTTCCTTTTTTTGGTGGCGGTCCTGTATGGCGGCCATTGCTGGCGTAATGCTGTGGTGGTGTGGTGGTGCAGCTCAGGCCAGGGTGCTAGGTCTGGCAGCTTTTGGTGTGGCTTTTGCTGTGGTGTAGGCCGCCATACAGTGCTACCCCCATATTTGTAGGGACCCACCTTAAAAAGGTCACCGTGAAGTGGCAAGTGAACTTATACTGTTTGGTCAAAAAGTATACTAAGACCCTCCTGTTCAGTTTTGTGAAATTTTGCTGAGAAGCATTAGATCAACATATAGTGTGAGGGTGTGCGGTCCATGCCTCTCCCTCCATGTTTAGGGAACTAATGGACCACATTTCTTTATAAACAGGAATGGTGAACTCATCAAAGAACCATATGGTAAAAAAAAAATAAAAAAAATAAAATAAAATAATTAGAAACAGGAAAAACCCAATCTGGATCAAAAGGGATGTAAAAGAGACAATAAAAAACAAAAATAAGTGTTTCAGCTACTAAAACAGGAGGGCAGTGAAGAGGCGCTAAGAAACTATAGGGAAAAGAATAAAATATGTAAAAAAAATATTAAGGCAGCAAAGCTGGAGACAGAAAGACATATTGCCATAGAAAGTACTGTAAAAGTAACCCTAAAATATTTTTAACTATATAAATAGTAAAAAGATTAAAAAAGAAAATGTTGTCCCTTTAAAAAGTACTGAGAGAGAGACTATAGAGGGTGATGAGAAAAAAGCAAACCTATTGAACAATTTCTTCTCCACTGTATTTACCAAGGCGGATGACCTTCTTGTTGATGAGCAAAGCGAGGTGGTAAATTCCAACTTAAATGTTTCTTGTCTAACCCAGGAAGAAGTGTAGCTCCGCCATAGGAAGCTTAAAATAGACAAATCACCTGACCCTGACTGTAAATACCCGTGTGTCCTAAGGGAGTTAAGTGATGTCATAGATAGGCCCCTATTCTTAATATTTAGGAGGTCTAATAACGGGGTATGTCCCAAAGGATTAGGGCATAGCAAATGTGGTGCCAATATTCAAAAAGGGGTCAAAAAGTGATCCAGGAAACTATAGGCCGGTAAGTTTAACCTCTTTTGTGGGTAAATGTTTGAAGGTTTTCCAAGAGATGCTATCCTGGACTATCTCACTGAAAATAAATGTATAATGCCGTTCCAGCATGGGTTTATGAAGGATCGGTCCTGCCAAACTAATCTCATCAGCTTCTATGAGAAAGTTAGTTCCAGAATGGATCAGGGTGAGGCACTGGATGTCATATATTTAGATTTTTCTAAAGCATTTGATACTGTTCCACATAAAAGGTTGGTAAGTAAAATGTGAATGCTTGGGCTTGGGGAAAATGTGTGCAAGTGGGTAAGCAACTAGCTCACTGATAGAAAACAAAGGGTAGTAATTAACAGTACATACTCAGGCTGGATCCCTGTTACTAGTGGGGTACCACAGGGCTCAGTATTGGGCCCTATCCTTTTTAATATTTTCGTAACTGATCTTACACAAGGATTGCACAGTAGAATATCGATCTGTGCACATGATACTAAGCTCTGTAAAATAATCCACACAATAGAGGATAATGTGTTATTACAAGGGGATATTTATAGGTTGGAGGCCTGGGCAGAGAAGTGACAGATGAGGTTTAACACTGATAAATGCAAGGTTATGCACATGGGGAGGAAAAATCCATTACATGATTACATGTTAAATGGAAAAACACTGGGTAAAAGGGACATGGAGAAGGACTAGGGAATCCTGGTGGACAGTAAACTTAACTGTAGCAGCCAGTGTCAGGCAGCAGCTGCCAAGGCAAATAGGATCATGGGTTGTATTAAAAGGGGATGATGCACATGATGGGAACATTATTCTCCCATTATACAAGTCACTGGTTAGACCACACATGGAATATTGTGTACAGTTTTGGGCACCAGTGCACAGGAATGACATTGTAGAACTTGAACAGGTACAAAGATGGGCAACATAAATAAAAAAAAAAGGACTGGGTGGAATACCCAGAAAGATTAGCAAGGTTAGGGTTATTTAGTTTAGATAAAATACATTAAAGGTCAATATAGAGATCGCTCTCAAGATTTATTTATACCCAGGATTGCAAATAGAACAAGGGGCCATCCTCTACGTCTTGAGGAACGAAAGTTTCTACATAAACATAGAAAGGGCTTCTTTACTGTTAGGGGCGGTGAGACTGTGGAACTCTCTGCCCGAGGAAAATTTTCATGGTGAATTCACTAACAGAGTTCAAGAAGGGCTTGGATGCATTTCTAGGGGCGTGATGATAATATAACAAGTTATAGTGATAGGATTCTGGAGCGGGTCGTTGATCCCGGGATTTATTTGATTGCCAGAGGGGATTTGGGAAGGAATTTTTGGTATTCTCCCTCTTGGGGGTTTTTGCCTTATCTGGATCAACATTTTTGCAACACTTTAGCAAAATGGGCGAAGGAGGTCTTTTTTCGGCCTGACAAACTATGTAAGTATGTAACTATGTAACGGAATTCAATCTATGTGCTAATTGTTGGATCCTGTGAGTAAAAACACTAGAATTTTGTGGTCTTTATTTGCCCTGTAATGATTGTCTTAAACTTCCCACAAACTAAATAGTGGCTATTGTATGTATGAAATTATGCATAACTATTGATTTGGTTTTACTTAAAGTATATAGTTAAAGCTAGGTTTTAGTCTTTTTTTTTTGCGTGCTTTGAAATTTAAAAGAAAAATGAAATTAGTGAGAGAATGATTTTTAAAAACTTGGGATTGGTTTTATACAAACCTAAAAGCACAAACAGTTTAGTAAGGATCTTCGACACTTCAGGGAAAAACGTGTATGCCATCTTCAACCCAAAACTAAGGGTAATTTGACTGAAGTATTCTCCTGAGAATTGGAGTTCACAGATTCTAGCTCTAGGAGAATTCCCTCTGTCCACCTTAGAAATCAAACTAGAATTGGTGTAAGAAGGAACTGGGGAGGTAGACAAGGATGGAATCCAAAAGGGAAGGAAGCGGGAAAGATACCCCTAGGACAGATGGGAAATAGGATCCAGGTAATACAGCGCCTTTTTTTTGGGGGATAATTTTTTTTTTTTTTTTTTTTTTAAAGAAATTAGGAGTCCATATACACTAAGGAAACATTTGACAGCACGGCTCTTGGATTCACTTCCCCAGAGTCAAACCAAACAATAAATTTAACATACTGTGTCTTTTCTCAGGCCGAACTGTCTATTCTAGCACATGGATTAGGGTTTTGTACCAATGACTGCATTCAACTTTTTTTGACTGGATAAAGAATATTCATCTATGTACAAGAAAGTTGGACTGGAGAAAGTTTTTTCTCAAGGCAAATAAAGAAAAGTGCAGCCTTCTGGGTTCTGATGAGGATGACCTCCATAGCTTTATGATTCTAACAGAATTGCTAGAGGAAAATGTTAGATAATCGGGATTTGGCCCTTTTATGAGCATTAAAAAGAGGAGTGTTTGGATGTACCTCCCACTGTCTTGAGTGTAATCTTAGTAGGGAAGAATTCTTGAAAAAGACAAGAATGTCATTTTAAAACCTTCAGATAAATATGGGAATCTAGTGGTCCTGGGCCACAATCAGCATGAAAAAAGGTAAAAAAAAATCTTAAAAAAAAGGAATAAATTTATGGGTTTCGCCCCGAGGATTCTACAAATGTTTTAAACAAGATTTAATTGAAAAATATCCATTGCGTTGTTAACCGTTTTTGTCTCTAAAAAAAGAAACTGACATTGATTCCCCGAACACATAATTCCGGCATTTATCTAGACAAGATGCTACACAACATTCTAAGTGGGTCAAAAAAGTGAAGAAAAAAACGTACTTGAAAACCGTTTGCGGGGGTTTTTTTTTGTTTTTTTTTGGATTTTACTCTCCGTTAAATATGTTCTTTATTTGCCCGGTTGATATGATTCTGGTGATTTAAAATATGTAGGCTTTGCTTTATTTTATCGTACCATTAAAAATTCTAAACATTTTCTATTTTTAAAATTTGAGTCATGGTGTATGTTCACACGGCGTAATTTGGAGCGCATTTCCCCACGTATTTCGCGACGTACTGCGCCTAATACGCGGGGAAATGCATCCCTTAATTACGGTAATCCATAGCTCTCATAGAGAACTATGGATTATGCCTCGTCGAATACATGCCTTGAGTAATGCATGTCTATGGGGCTGGCGGGCTTCCACGGGAGTACACGCAGCAATATATCGTGCGAACGTACCCATAGGGCCATTTTCTGCGACCAATAACTTTTTTGCACTTCCACCTTTAGACCTAAGTGAGTGTGATTTTTTTGTAGCCTGAAGTTTACTTTTTATTGGTACCATTTTGAGATAGATGCAACTTTTATGATTACTTTTATTCCAATTTTTAGGGTCCTGATATGATAAGAAAAAAACAACAATTTTGGCGTTTGGATTTTTTTTCTTCTACGGTCTTCAGCGTACAGGATAAATTATGTTATATTTTAATAGATCAGACTTGTTCAGATGCAATGATACCAGTTATGTAAAATGGCAAAAGGGGGAGGGTGATCTGAACTTTTAATATACCCTGTTTCCCCTAAAATAAAACATCCCTCAAAAATAAGACCTAGTGCAATTATTGCTACAGCTCCCCGCACGTCATACTTTAGCACTAGCAGATAATTTATATAGGTCTTACCTTGTGTGAGAGGCTACCTGGACAAGGGGTGCTCATTTAAGAAAAGTGCTGTTGCTAGACATGAGAGATTGGGACCAGTGCTTGTAAAACAAATGGAGTCTCAAGAAATTCACAGTGAAATTCAGGGTTATGGTGACGATCCAGAAGATGATGACGTGACTGTCTTTGAATACATATTGATTTTTGTTCATAAATACCGGTATCGGTAAATGTAACATAAACTATTGCATTTGCATCAAAATAAATTCTTGATGGAATTCAGAGTATTCCAAGCAGTGCATGTAGATATTGAACTTTGGAGAACTTCTACTCTACCATAAAAGCAGTCATTATAGGGACCAAACAGGCTGCCAACAGAAAAATATGCTGGGTAATCTGTTAGAACTTGGCTGCCCCTACTCTTGGCAACCCATTATTTTGATTTTTGTGATTACATGACTACAGTATGGAACAAATGTGAACTTTTGTTCATGGAAAAATAAGACAGCACCTGAAAATAAGATGTATGGCATCTTTAGGAGCAGAAATTAATGTTAGACCCTGTCATATTTTCAGGGAAATATGGTATGTATATTTTTTGTTACACTTTTAAACATTTTTTTTTACTGTACTGAGCCAGGAAGTAGTAAAACAAAAAACATAGGGCAAATTTTTTTGAAGTCGCCACGTCGGGGGCACCTTTCCGCCCGGTTTTCGGCGAAATCTGCGCCTGATTTATGTCGGGGCCCCCCTCATAATACAAGTAAAATCCGCCGCGCCTCGCCAGGTGTTAGAGCAGTGCGGGACTTTGGCGCAGTGCGGGGCTGGCCTAAGATTCACGCCCGAGGTAGTGCGGTCTACTGGGGGAAAATTTTCCCCGGCCGCCGTGTGTGGGGGCAGTGGGGACTTTTGGCGCTGTGGGGGGGGGGGGGGGGTTGGGGGGGGAAAAAATCTGTTCGAGGCCCGGGCAGGCTGGAAAAAAAGCGGAAATCATTCCACTGTCGGTGCGTGTAAGAATAAAAATCGCCTTTATTAAAAGGCGGTTTAAAAAATTGTAGAAAAGAGCTCAAACCTCAAAAATAAAAAATAAATAAAAAAAAAATAAATTCAAATTGGGATATTGGAAATTGTGGAAAACAGTAATTTAAATTCTAAAGCTATTCTCATTGTGGGGCAAAAAACCACCAAATCAAAATAGGGCGCAGGCCCTTTAAAACCTAGGAGAACATTGACCCAATCAGAATAAAAGGGGGACAGTTCAAAATACAGTAAAAATGCAGAAAAGAGCTGATTGGCTGAGCTAGGGGTCTTGGCTAGCTGGGCCAATCAAAATAGGAGCGACAGAGCCCTTTAAAAAACCTATGGAAAAATTTTGAAAAATCAAGTTCAAAGGGGGGGACAGTTCAAAATACAGTAAAAATGCAGAAAAGCTGATTGGTTGAATAGCGGGGGGTTTATCCCACCCAATCAGAGCGCGGGTATTTCCCTTTTGTAGTTATGGGAGATCGGGCCTGCAATCTCGGCTCTCGCTCGTGGGGTATGGAGTATGAATAAAAAAAACATTTTTTTTAAGTGAAAAATATTCTCTGAAAAGAGCTAAAACCTTCTAAAAAAATCATTAATAAAAATCCCGAAAAAAGCATTTGTCCCCGGGGGCCCGGCGCAAATAAGGAATTGGGTTATAGAGAATTGGGGGGGAAATACAGTAATTAAAAATTGTTTTTTTAGCTCTTTTTTTTGGCGGAAAAAAACCCCCCCAATCAAAAAAGGGCGACAGTGCCCCAAAAAAACCTGGGGGAAAAACTTAAAATCAGAATAGGACGATAAAGCCCCATTAACCTATGGAGAAGTTTTGACCATAAAAATAAAGGGGGGGACAGTTCAAAATACAGTAAAAAATACAAAAAAAAGTGATTGTTGAGTAGGGGCGGCTTGGCTATCCCAGCCAATCAAGGCGCGAGTATTCCCCCATTGAGTCTTGGAGATCGGGCAATGAATCTGGGCGTCAGCGCCGTGGGGCATGGGTATGAATAAAAAAATCAATTTTATTAAGTTAAAACATTATCGATAAATGCTGAAACCCTTTTTTTAAAAAAATAAATCATTTAAAATCCCAAAAACCGGGGTTTTTTGTCGCAGAACCCGGCGTACATAAGGAATTGGCAATAAAAGGGAATCCCCGGGAATACGTAATTAAAATTCTGAAAGCTATTCTTTTTTTGGTTAGCAAAACGGCCAATAAAAATGGGAGCGACGTGCATTCCCGGGTCATTCCCCCCGCACCCCCCTCACTTTCCCTTCTTTTAAGTCCACCCATTAGATCTTTCGGCATTTTCCTCAGAGTCGCAGTTGTGTACCCCCCCCCGGCTCACCCCGCAATTCTGGTAATTTCGCTCCCTGGTCCCCTATTTCCCTCTTGAAATGCCCACTTCACAGGGGTGTTTTCAACACCCCCCTTGATGCCCCCATGTCTCCTTTTGCCTTTCAGTTTCTTTCACTGCCTTTTTTTGGGCCTCTTGCAGTTTTACTGACTCTCCCCCCCAAAGGGAAATGGGAGCTCCTTTGATCTGGTTTTTGTCGTCTCTCATCAATTTCAAACCTCACCAATTCTCCTATGCTCTCTTGATCAGCCCTTAAATTTTTTTTTTAAAATCAATTTCGCCTTCTCGGGACACCCTGCCCTTCCCCCCATTCGAAATTTCCCCCCCATTAACACCGGGAACTCAAGACACCAACAGTCCTCATGCCCCCAATCTCCCCCCCTCCCCTGTCCTGCCGGGGTGTCAAACATTACAACAAAACCTCAAAAACCACCCTGGACATATTGCCCCACTCCACACCGCAAAGAAAGGGGGGGCCCCCCAATTTTTGGTGATTTGGAGCGTTGGGAAAAAAATCGAGTACTGCGGGACTTTCCACTACAAATCATGCCAGGACTTATCACACTGCCCTTCACGGGCCAAACAAAATATTTCACCCCCCCTCATTCAACCTTACACAAAACCCAAAAACCCCTGTTTGCCCCACCCCACCCCCTTTCTCAGGCCTAAAAATCAGGCCCCCGGGCTTTACCTCTGTGGGGACCTGGCCACCCTTCAAAACAAAATTGACAGTTCCCGGGATAACATCTCACACAAAACCCCAAGAGAACCCCTCCTTTCCCCCCCCCACTCCCTTTTGGGGTTCTCAGCTCTTTACCCAACGACAGAAGAAAAGTATCCAGGCTTTCCCGTCTGCTCGCCCCCCCCCGCTCTAGCGACCCCATTCCCTCCCCCCTCTCCCGTCTATTTCTCCAGTATCCTCCTTTACCTTTCTGAATTGTACCTCTCTCTCCCCTGGGGTCTTCCCATCCCCCTTTAAAAGGCTACTATAACTCCCCTACAAAAAAAAACCCCCCCCTGGACCCCTCCCGTGCTGCCAATACCGCCCTCTCTAACCCTTCCCCCTTTTTTTCCCAAGCTCGGAACGTGGTTACCTCCTAATCCGCTGTCTCCTCTAACTCTCTTTGGATCCTCACAAACGGTTTCCCCTCTTTACATCCCAGAAATGCTTAGTTAAAGTTCTAACGATCTCCACTTTTAATTCAGGGCAAATCTGTTTTGGTTTTTCTGGTCTCCTGCAGAATTTGACACTGTTGATCACCTCCCCCAGCATGCTCGCATTGGCATCCAGGAACGCTCTCGCTTGGGTTTTTTCCCACTCTTGACCGCTTCTTCAGTTTCATTTGCAGGTTCTACTTCCTCTCCCCCCCCTCGGCGTAGGGGTCCCTCAGGGGTCAGTTCTTGGGCCCCTCCTCTTCTAATTATACAGCCCCCCCTTGGGCCAAAACCCTCTAGATTTCCAGTACCCCCTCTCCTGTGAAATCATTATACACCTTTGGACCCCCATCCCGCCCCGCTACAAAACACCCGGACTGTCTGTCCGCTGTTCCCACATATGTCTCTTCTATCTCCCAACCCAAACCTCACCAAAACCGAACTTTTGTTTTTCCCCATCTACTAAAACCCCCAAATGCTATTTCTCTCTCAGTGTGTGGCACACCATAAAAACCTAGGCAGCAGGCCCGATGTCTTGGGGGTTTTTCTAGACCTTGATTGACCACCCCCTTATCCAATCCCTTTCCCCTCCGGTCACTTGCACTCAAGAACATCTCCCGAATCCGTCCTTTTTCACTGTGGAAACAACTCAAAACTTTTGTTGTTTTTTTCTTCGTCTTGAAAATGAATCCTTGCTTTCGGGCTCCCCCTTTTGTAAATCTCCCCCTCCCAAACTATCCGAATGCAAGCCAGGTTGTCTTTCCTCCAGGGTATATGATGCCTACCCCGTGCATCACTGCACTGGTTGCCCCTCCAGACAGAATAAGCAAAACTAACACTCTCATCATAAGTCTCCACAGTGCTGACCCCCATAATTCCTCCCCCACTCTGTTACCCCCCTGCCCGCTCTCTCCGATCAGCTACGGCACAAACACGACCCCAATACCAACCTCCCCGCCCCTTTCAAGATTTTGCGTGCTGACCCCCTTTTGGAACATGTACCAGTAACCCCACAGACAAACCTAGCCTTCGAGTTTTAAGGTGTCCCTGAAAACACATTTCTCAGGAGGGTACCAAAACCCCAATTGTTTAAACCCCCCCTTCTAACACACATTTGTCACTCCCTACACTAGGGGATAAGGCCTTATTGTTATAGATGTACAGTCTGGTGGAGGTTTTACCAAATTTTTATGTAAACCTCCCCAATTTTTAAAGCTGGCTGGGCCCTTGTAAATTTAGCATTTTCCCCCTTTTTTTTCCCCCAGGCACCCTCTTAGATTGTAACTTTGCGAGCGGGCCCCACACCTTGTGTCTCACCTGTAAGTACTTTCACTGTTAATTCTGTTTTTGTCTGTAATTTTACCCCTACTTTGAAAAGTGCGCAAATATTTTTGGGCGCTATATAAATAAAGATTATTATTATTATTATTATTAAAAATCCTTTTAAAACCTATGGAGAACTATTGACCAATCAGAATCAAAGGGGGACAGTTAAAAAATACAGAAAAAAAAATTCCGGGAAAAAAGGGGTGGTTGGCGACTAGGGGTTTGCTTGGCTAGCTGGGAAATTCAAATAGGAGCGACAGAGCCCCCTTTAAAAACCCTAGGGAGAACTTTTTTGACCAATAAAATTTTTCAAAGGGGGACAGTTCAAAATACAGTAAAAAGGGCGAATGGGAGTTTTTTTGGGGTTGAGCTACCCGGGGGCTTGGCTATCCCGCCAACAGAGCCCCGGAGCTCCCTTCCCCCATTGTGGGTCTATGGAGAGTTTCGGCCCCATGAAAATCCGGTTCTCAGCCCATGGGCAAAAGAGTATAAAAAAAAAAAAATAATTTTTTTTTAAATTGAAAAACCCTTTACCCAGATAAACGTTTTAAACCTTCTCAAAAAATTTAATCTTTTTAAATCCCGAACAACGCGTTGTCGCCGAGCCCCCGGGCCCCTAAAAAAGGGTTTTTCCCAAAAAGGAAATCCCCGGGGAAAACCCATTAATTCAAATTTTTTAAACCCTCTTTTTATTGGGTGGGCAAAACCCAAACCAATCGAATAGGGAGCAAAAGGGGCCCCGTTTTTTCCTATGGGGGAGAATTGGCCAATCGGGAATGGGAAAGCGTCAGGGACCTTTAAAAAACCTAGGAGAAAAGGGACCAATCTTTATTCAAAGGGGGGTTTGTTCAAAATCAGTAAAAAGGCAGAAACGGGGAAAAGGGTTTTGAAGCGGGGGGGGTTTCGTCCAGTTTAAACCCAATCAGACGCGGCTTTTTTCCTAAAGGATTTTCAAGGGGGAAAAAAGAAATTTGAGCGAGCTCTGTGTTTTGGCTAATTTTAAAAAGGGGCCGGGGTTATTTGGCCCAAGGGGGAACGAGCGACGCCCCCCCCTTGGGGGGTTTTCAAAATGTTTTTGAAATAAAAATGTAAAAGGCCAAAATTCAAATGAAAAGACTACAAAGTTGTCCGTTTGGGGTATTTTTAAAAAAAATTTAATTTATGGGGGTTTAACAAAAAAAAAATTTAAAATTAAATAAATCATGTTTATTTCTTTATTTTGTTGCACCCTTACTATTGACCTTGGGAACAAAAAAATAAAGAAATAAACATGTTTTAAAATTGAATTAAATTTTTTTTTTTCTTTTACCCACAAATTATTATTTATTTTATATACACATGGGGGAACAACTTTTTGTAGTCTTAAATTTTGTTTGGGCCCCCCATGTCCCATTTTTATTTCAATTGCATTAAAAAACCCCAAAGGACCGCGTGCTTTCCCATTGGCCCAAATTAACTGCCCCTTTCTTTAAAACTTACCCAAAATTCAAAAGGGCTCGTTTTGGAAAATTTTTTTTTCCCCCATAAAAACTCTTGAAAATTTAGCTC